>JAQZBX010025270.1:0-29642 GCA_029593785.1 Cabassous unicinctus | reverse complement strand
CCAAAGAAGAAATACAAATGGCAAAAAAACATATGAAGAAATGCTCAACATCACTCATGATTAGGGAAATGCAAATCAAAACTATAATGAGATATCATTTCACACCTATCAGAATGGCCACTATTAAAAAAACAGAGAACTACAAGTGTTGGAGAGGATGTGGAGAGATAGGAACACTTCTTCATTGTTGGTGGGAATGCGGAATGGTACAGCCACTTTGGAGGACTGTTTGGCAGTTCCTAAAGAAGTTGAATATAGACTTGCCACATGACCCTGGAATACCACTACTGAGTATATACCCAGAAGAAATGAGAACAGTGACACGAACAGACATCTGCACACTGATGTTTATTACAACATTATTCACCATTGCCAAAAGTTGGAAACAACCCAGGTGTCCAGACAAATGGATAAACAAACTGTGGTCTATACAGACGATGGAATATAATGCAGCTGTAAGAAGAAATGAAGTCATAAAGCATATGACAACATGGATGAACCTGGAGGACATTATGTTGAGCGAAGCAAGCCAGACACAAATGGACAAATACTGTATGAATTTGTTACTATGAACCAAATATACTGTGTAACATATTGTTTGATTTAAAAAAAAAATTTTATATATATCCACTACATTTAATGGAGAAATGTATATATTTATTCATCTGTGTTTACTTTTTAGTTTTTAATTGTTTATATTTTCAATTATTAAATGTACAAAATAAAGTGAAAAAAAAGAGAGAAAAAAGAATGTAATGACCTTATTTGTCTCTTTTGACAGTTTTTCATTTAAAGTCTATTTTGTCTCTTGTTAATATAGCTACCCCAGCTCTTTTCTGGTTACTGTGTGCATGGAAAATCTTTTTCCAACTTTTCACTTTCAACCTATTTGCATCTTTGAGTCTAAGGTGAGTCTTGTGTAGACAGCATACAGATGGCTCATAGTTTTTTTTATCCATTCTTCCAATCTGTGTCTTTTGATTGGAGGGTTTACTCTATTAACATTCAATGTTATTACTGTAAAGATAATACTTCATTCAACAATTTTATCCTTTGGTTTTCATACATCATATCTTATTTTGTTTCTTTTTTTACCCTTTTACTTACCCTTATTGATAATCTTCATTTCTACACTCTCCTCCAGCCTCTCTCTCCTGTCTTTTTCTTTCAGCCCGCAGACGCCCTTTAGTACTTCTTATAGGGCAGGTCTCTTGTTAACAAACTCTCTCAGTTTCTATTTATCTATGAACATTTTATACTTATATTTATGAAGAACAGTTTTGCTGGATAAAGAATTATTGGGTGGCAGTTTTTCTCTTCAGTATTTTAAATATATCATAATACTGCCTTCTTGTCTCCATAGTTTCTGATGAGAAATCAGCACTTAGTCTTATTGAGTGTCCCCTGTCTGTGATGACTAGATTTCTTTTGCTGCTTTAAGAATTCTGTCTTAATTTTTGGCATTCAGCATTCTGATTAGTATGTGTCTCAGAGTAGGTCTATTCAGATTTATCGATTGTAGTACATTGCACTCCTTGGACATAGATATCCAAGTCTTTCATAAGAATTGGGAAATTGTTGGCCATTATTTCCTCAAATATTCTTTCTGCCCCTTTTCTCTACTCCTTTCCTACTGCAATACCCAGGACATTTATGCTTGTGTGCTTTTGCTCTCGTTCAATGCCCTGAGACCCTGCTCAATTTTTTCCATTATTTTCTCTATCAGTTCTTCTGTCTATTCAATTTCAGATGCTCTGTCTTCTAACCCACTGATCCTTTCTTCTGCTAGTTCAAGTCTGCTGTTGTATGCCTCTAATGTATAATTAATCTCATCTCTTGTGTCTTTCTTTCCCATAAGTTCTGTTATTTTTCTTTGCATGCTCTCAAATTCTTCTTTAGGCTCCCTCAGTGTCTTAATATCCTTTATCTCTTTAGCCATATTTTCTTTCATCTCCTTGAATTGATTTAAGAGATTTGTTTGAACAACATTGATTAGTTTTTTCAAATCCTGTTCTCATCTGAAGTTTTAGTTTGTTCCTTTGATTGGGCCATGTCTTCATGTTTCTTAGTATGGCTGATAAATTTTTGCTTGTGTCTAGACATCTGATTTTCTTGATGAGTTTACTCTGGAAGTTAGATTCTCTCTCTTATCTGAGGCTTTCTTGTTGATTGGCTTTGTGTTATGCTCTTCTTTTACACTTGCTTGAACTTATTCTAGCTCTTCAGACTAGCTTATGTTTAACTGATCAAATTTTTTCAGGTGTTATTTTTTTGATTCTTGCCCTGGTTATACCATACAGTTTTAGAGAATGCACTATTTGTGTAATTGTTTTAGTACCAGGAGTAAGCTTCCTTTCCTCTGTTCCTTCTCCAGGAATGCTGATCTGTTCTGTTTGCTTTTTATTTCCTTCTATAGATTTTTAACACACATTTTGTTATCTCTAGCTATTTTTACCTGGGGGACAAATTCTGGGAGAAAACGCTCCTAAGTTAGTTTTTCCCAGTCAAAACAAGGACAGGACCCACTAAGGGGGTGGAGATTGGCTCCAAAGTGCCCTGGGGAGGAGACCTGGAAGGATGCCAATCTTCTCTTTGACAGCTCCCATAAACTGTGTTTTCCTGACCTGACCAGCAAATGGCACTCTTCAGCCATCTGTTCCATGCAGCCCTAAGGTGGTACTGTGCCTTTAATTCTCAACTGACTCTGCTCCTGCTGGGGGCATGGTTGAGGCAGCAGTTAGCTACCAGCCACTTTTGGCCTGTGTGGGTTGAAACCATTGCTCAGATCCCAGACTTTCTGATCTGAATTCTCTAATCAAAAACCACAATCTGCCCTAGGCAGTGTCCCCCACCCCTTTCCTTGGAGAAAAGCCACCCTTCAACAAATGCTGAGAAGTTACTGTGTCTCTAAATCAGCCCCAATTCTCTGCCCCCCACCCCCAGGGCAGGGGGTTGGGACAGAGGCTGATGGCTGCTTTTTGCCCTGGGTTGGTTATAACTGTGGTGGATATTGGAACTGGATGGGCAGCAGCTTCTGCAGCATGGAGAGAGCTACTCACAGCAGCTTATCAGTCTCTTCCTTCTGTTTTTCCCTGGATAGTATACAGTGTTCTTCTGGTCCCTGGAGCTCCCAAACTGCGGTTTCAGACAGTTCCTGGCAGTTTACTAGCTTCTCTAGAGGACGACCTAAATCCTCGATCCCCCTATTATGCCATCTTGGTTCCTCCCTCTCCCTGCCACTTCAAGAAAAATAACTGACAGTTTTTTGCCAATGATAAAATTCAAGCCTTCAAGGAAAATTTCAAATTTTAGAAAACTTGTAGATACCATCATGGGCTTGACAGTTTCGAATATTTAAAAACTTTACTGAGGAAATAAGTGGTGATGTTTGGAAGTGTGTGGTTTTGATACTGTATAATGAAATAAGTCAACATTTGGAAATTGTGTAAACTCACTCTAAGGATGGGTAAAAGATCCATCAAAGGGCAAGTGTCTTTGATGGATTTTAATACAACCAAATACAAAAAGTTCACTAAGGTGGTTTCAGCATCTACTCTGCAAACATTTCAGCAACTACCACCTGTCAAGTTTTGGTGTAGTATCTAAGATAAATATCCACAATTATCTGAAAGGCCTATTAAAATACTCTTTCTTTTCAAACTGCACAGCTGTTTAATGTCAGAGTTTCTTGATATTTTTCAACTAAATCATATAACACAGCAGAATAAATGTAGATGCGATGGGAATCAAAGTGTCTTCTATGAAGCCAGGCATCAAAAACATTTGCAAAAATGTAAAACAATGCCACTCTTCTCACTAAATTTTTTTGTTTTTATAAAAGAATTTTTCATTAAAAAACAGCATGGTACTGGCACAAGGACAGACATATGGACCAACGATCAACTCTCACATGTATGACCAACTGATGTTTGGCAAGATGGCAAAGACCACTCAATTGGGAAAGAATAGTCTCTTCAACAAATAGGGCTGGGTAAACTGAATTCCATTTTCAAAGAAAGAAAAGGAGACTCCTACCTCATACTATATGCAAAAATCAACTCGAAATGAATCAAAGGCCTAAAAATAAGAGCTAAATCTATAAAACATATAGAAGAAAATGTATGGAAGCATCTTCAGGACCTTGTGTTAAGCATGGTTTCTTAGCTTTTATACCCAAAGCAGAAGAAAAAATAGATAAGTGGGACCTCATCAATATGAAAAACTCTTGTTCTTCAAAATTTATCATGAAAGTAAAAAAGAAAGCCTACATAATAGAAGAAAATATTTTAAAACAAGATATCTGATAAAGGATTAATATCCAGTATATAAAAAGAAATCTTCCAACTTAACAACAAAAGGGCAAGAAACTCAATTAAGAGATGTCAACAGACATCTCTCCAAAGAAGGTATAGAAATGGCCAGAAAACATATGAAAAGATGCTCAAGATCATTACCCATCAGGGAAATGCAAATCAAAACCACAATGAGATATCATTTCACACTCTTAGAATGGCTGGTATTTTTTAAAAAGGAAAATAACAAGTGTTGGAGAGAATACTGAGAAATAGGAATACTCATTCATTGCTGCTGGCAATGTAAAATGGTGCAGCCACTGTGGAAGACATTTTGGCAGTTCCTCAGAAAACTAAGTATAAAACTACCACACGACTGGGCAATCCTACTGCTAGATATCTTCCCAAAAGAATTCAAAGCAGGAATGCGAACAGATATTTGCACACCAATGTTCATAGTGGCATTATTCACAATTGCCAAAAGATGGAAGCAACCCAAATGTCCATCAACTGATGAATGGATAAAGTGTCGTATATACATACAATGGAATATTATTCAGCTGTAAAAAGGAATGAAGTCCTGATACATATGACAACATGGATGTTCCTTGAAGACAGAATGCTGATTGAAATAAACCAGGCACAAAAAGACAAATATTGTATGATCACATTGATTTGAAACAATTAGAATAAGCAAGCTCATAGAGTCAGAATCTAACATGTAGGTTACCAGGGCATGGGGTGAGGATAGGGAATGGGAAATTAAGGCTTAAAATGTACAGGGTTCCTATTTGGGATGATGGAAATGTTTCGGCAGTGGATGGTGGTGGTGGTAGCACATTATGAATACAATTAGCAGCACTGAAATATATATCTGAATATGATTAAAAGGGGGAAATGCTAGATTGTATATATGGTAACAGAATAAAAACTATTAAAAAACCCATGGAACTACACTATACAAACAGTGAACCCTAAGTTAAATCATGGTTTGATTAATAGTATAATTGTAAAAAGGTGCTACCTTTTGCAATAAATGTCCCCCACCAATGCAAGGTATTCTTGGAGGGGTGGTATATAGGAATCATGTATTTTATGCATGATTGTTCTGTAAACTCACGACTTCTCTAATAAAGAAAAAATCTTTTAAAAAATCTAAGCATCAAAAAATTATAAATATGCATCCAGTCCTGGAGCTTTGTTTCTACTTGACAACTGAACATCAGCAATTTACTTTCAGAAAAACATCACCTGCCTCATTAAATTAGCATAAAATAAGTTCTAAATATATGACAGTTGAGATGATGGTGGCATAATTTTGGGAGTGGGACATGCATTCTCTCTTTTCTTTGCATCAATCATTATCCAGCATAGATTTTATGGCCCATCAATTTAGTAATCTGTGAAAAAATCCTAACCCTGCATATGCTTTCTCTGCACTTGAGCTTCAACATTAAATCCTTGCTGACAGCTCACAACTGATTACTGTTACTGCTATGAATTCTTGATCCCCAACCTCAAATGGAGCCCCAGTACTGTTGTCAGTCTTGCTATGTCACCCTGATTAACTTGTCTCCAACTCTCCAGAGAGTCTATTAAAAGTGTTCTTCTTGCTTCTCAAGTCCCCTATCTCTTTCCCCTCCCACTCTCAGCTGATAACCTTTTCTTCTACTTAGCAGATATTGTTAAAAATGACCATGCCTTCAACTTCCCCACTGTAAATATATAAATGCATCTTCACCAGATCCTTCCACTGTATCCAGCTGGTAAAACCAGAAATTTAAGTGTCATTCTTAATTCCTCCATCTCCTCATTCTCCATCCCAATCTTTCACCCAATTTCTTCATGTCCAGCATTTTTCTGGTTTTCATGCCCTTCTTCCCCAACTCTTTAATCACCCCACATTCTAAGCTTGTCCTTCAATTTCTCAAACAAATCTCTAAATTATCCATTATTTATATGGCAGCCAGAGAGTCTTCAAGATGCTAATACGATTGTCAACATTCTCTTCCTCTCACAAGCCCCTCCATACACTCCCTTCAGTTTCCCACTTCTATGAATATCCAAGATTTTTCCTTCCTCTTAGAGTAAAACTTGAAATTTGTATTTGGACTTCTTAGGCCTTGAACAGTTGGATCCTGCTTAATCAACTTAATCAACCTTACCTCTCCCATACTCCTCTACATTCCATACAAATTGTCTTTTTTCAGTTCCTCAACATACTGGGCTCCTTTTTGCCACAGTACTTCACTTGTACTGTTTGCTCTGCAAGGCATGCCTTCCACTGCCTCCTTTGCCTAGTCAACCCTTTCTTGTCCTTCTAGCATCACTCCATGACCCAGCCTCATCCACAAACGTGTCGTGATAGCTCTGCCTCATTGTCCTTTAGTCTTTTTCACAGTTGTAATTTTATGCTTGTTTGAATATCTACGTGATTATGTTCATTCATAAAAGCAGGGATAGTGATTGCTTATAAGCAATCAACAATTACCTGAAAAATGAATCAATGAATAGATACCAGGCCTTTAGTGTGGGCTGAGGTCCCTGGTGCCTTTGCTGCTCCAATTTGGCCACTATTCATGGCTCCTATGTGAGAAGTTTGACATATCTAGGATTTTCTTTCATCGGGATATGTGATCTGCTTAGGCCAATTTCAGATATGCTCAAGTTAGTTTTATGGTCTCCCCTCATCCTGTGTCAGATGACCTTCATTAATATATCATCATTCCTTTACCGAATGCTCACTATATGCCAGGTACTATGTTAAGTACTTTATACACATCATCTATTAATTCCCTACAGAAATCCTATTTTCTCCCCATTTTTGTCATGAAGAAATGGAGGAACTGAAAGGTTAAATAATCTCCCCAAGATCACACTATATCACTTTTGTGATTTGAAGACTGACTTGAGAGCCTGTACATTATTAGATTCAATAACTTTTCCTTAGGAAATGATAGGCAGTAAAATGATACAAAAACACAGTAAACTTCTGTGGAAAAATAGAAAACACAGCATGAATAATTTTTTGAATAGCTTTCTTTGCAGATGTATATTTGATGATACTGGGGGTTGTCCAAAGGGATTTCCTCAACAATAAGAACTAATCTATGTACAAATGTCTTGTTTAAGTCTGGCAACAAGTTTTGAAGTAGTTTTTGCTCTCAGCCTGTAGACAAAGAACAGGGAGAATTGCTTTTCAAGGCCACTTGCACAGTAAGTGAACAATGTTCTCAGATCCATTTTTTTTATGTTGTTCCGGAAAGCTCTCCACATTCCCCGTGGTGTATCCCTACCTTAACTTTAAAGACTTATGGAAAAAAATTTCTAGATGTTTCTGCTTTCCTTTCATATACTAGTTACATCAACTTTTATAAGATCCTGTCATGATACATTTTTAAAAAATATAATCACTTGTATAATTAGCCATTATTTCACAGATGACTGTCTTCCACTGTGCCTTTTTCAGCCTCTGCCAACATCATATTCAGTTGAGAGAAGAGGTTGCCCAACTAAGTCTCCAGTGGTCCAATCTTTCCAAGACGTCTGTGCTTTGTTCCTTTGAGAGGCCATAAAACAGCACTAGGATGCCAAGAGTTTTTGGCTTCTTTCCTAGCACTTAATATAATATAATATAATATAATATAATATAATATAATATTCCTTGTCACTTATCATTTCTTCTTGGGAAAAACTCTGCTGTTTAATCAGTGATGTGGAGCAAAAATTTGAGAGGGAATGGGAAAAATAACTAACATATTCTAAAGAAATTTAAAAGAATGAAAGCCATTGACCTAGAATTTTGGTGCTATTTTCACAATCGATAAGTATTTATTTGTAGAATATTGTAAACATGACAGGAAGTTTGGAAAATCTACTGATTAGCTCATGGATTTATAAAAAACAACTCTTGTTAACTCAGATCTAAATGTGAAATATTTTTTCCCTTTGATTACATGGTCTGGTTTAGTTATCACAGGGTGAGATGGTCTGGGCACATATTATATGACTTCCAAGATCTTGGGGTAACTGACCCTTGTCCCAGTTCTACAGTGCAGAGCTCAGGAATATATTTGGACCCGGCCATGTTAATCTAGAAAGGCTGAGAGTGATGGATGAAATGTTAGTTCATATTTGCTTGTATGCTAGCGAGGATATTGTGCCTTCTATAACTTTAAGTTTAGTAAGGTGCATCTGGCCCAGGTGAGTTGATCTTTGGCAGTTATCCCTGGGCGCTAATCCAGAACAGAAGATATGATGGGGTTACGCTAAGCCTATCAGGCATAGACTCAAAAAGCAAAAGTGATATGGTGGGCTTGACCTCAGAAGACCTCAACTCTAATTTAGACAGTGCCAATTATGAACCATGGGTTATTAGTAAAGTTACGCAATTGCTCCGAGTGTCATTCCTTCCTGAACCTCACATATTGGGGGTAATAAATGAAATGACATTTTTGAAAGTATCTGGTTACTTAAAAAGTATAAAGAAAAATAGATATGAAAGACAGAAGATAAGAGAAGTCTCTATACAGTAGCATTCAACAAAAACAAATCACTATCATTGCATCTTTTCAGTTATGTGTACAGATACAGGATAAAGCTTATAATCAATATTCGCTTTTTGAAATATTAATCATTTACTTACCCAAGTCATATGTGAGAACAATCAACTCAAGACAAACTTGCAACATTAGAGACCAGGCTAAATTTCTCTTTCACTCCCACTTCAAATTCCAGTCTTCTCCCTACTCATGACAAATGGCTGTGGAATCTTGTCACCATTTTCATCCTTTACACACAAATGTGGGCTTCTGCTTTTAAAAACTAAATACAAAAAATAAGTTCATGGAGTTAAAACTTAGAGTATAGGTTACTAGGAGATAGAATGAGGGCTGAGAAGTGGCACTGATGCTTAATGTATATAGCAGTTTTAATTAGCTTGCCTGTAAAAATGTGGAAATGGATAGAGCTGATGGTAACACCTTATAGTGAGTGGTAACACAGCTGGTTTATAAATGGGATTGTGGCTAAAATGAGTAGTCTAGGGGTGTGAATGACAATGGAAAGGAAGCCAGAGAATAATCTAGGGACTGAATAACAAAGTGAACCCAGAGGTGGATGAAAATTGTGGTTAATAGTACAAATACAAGAATGTTCTTCTATGAACTAGAACAAATGTACCTCACTATTACAAGGTAGTAATTCTATGGAGAAATACAATTAATGTAACCTACGGGCCATAGTTAATAGCAATATTGTAATATTCTTGCATCAATGTCAAAGAAATATTGTGTTAATAATAGGAAGTATGGGAAAAATATACCAAATAGACACTGCAGACCAGAGATTCTTAACTTTTTTTGTTCCACGGACCCCTTTGCCAGTCAGGTGAAAACCATGGACCCCTTACTAAGTCCACACTATACTGTGTATTATTTAATAAATACATCACATGCGCACAAAAAGGTCCCCACAAGAATAATGTGGGTTTTTTTAATTTCAATTCAAGCTCAAAAATTCCTTGTTAAGAACTCATGCTGTGGTAATAGTCTGATGCTGTTATTTCATGATCTGTAACAAATATTCCACAACCATGTAATGTGTTAGTGGAGGGGTGTTGTGTGGAAATTTGCATGATTCCTTTGTAAGTTCACAATTTCTCTAATAATATATATGTAAACAGATGTGGACCCACTGAAAATGTGTATTTTAATACTATTGCCATCAAATTGTAAATTTTATTATGCCTTTTTCCTTTTTCTTCAATAAAATATCTATCCACAAAGGACATGGAAATTAACATCATTATATATTAATCTGTTTTGTGGTTTTCCATAATATGTGTATATCACATATTAATAAAATCGTGTGTCTTGTTAGCAGATATTTTTGTTGTTTTAATTTTCACTCTTATGACCAATGTTGTAATATATGCACACATGTAAATAAATATATATATATATTCTTTATATATGTCCTTTTGTGCATGTCTGAGGATTTCTCCAGATTAAAAATGGACAACAAGAAGTACAGAGTCACAGGATATAGATATTTTAAAAGTAAACAGACACTGACAAATTCATTCCAAAGTGTCTGTACCAAATTACACTCCTACCACAATGTATCAAAGTTACCAATTTCTTCCCATCTGTACGTGCATCAAAGTATTAAAGTTTTTAGTTTTTCTAGTCTGATTGGCAAAATAAATAGAAACTTCTTGCTGCCTTAGTAAGCATTTGTCTCATTGACTGATGAGTTTAACTTAGGCTATTTTGTTTATTGACTTCTTAAGTGAACTTCTTGTTCATATCCATAGCTCATATTACTCAAAGGTTATTTATCTTTCTTTTAAAATAGATTTGTTGATTTTCTTTATGTATTCTGATGCAAACCTTTTGCGTATAATAGCTATTACTCTCACTACTACTCTCTTTTTGTGTACTACTCTCTTTTTGTGTACTACTCTCTTTTTGTGTTAGCTAGAAGCAAAATTAATGCTTGGCAAAGTTGTGAAGGGGGTACACTGAATGGAACTCCTCTCTCTTTTTAAAATGTCTTTTCTGTTTTAGTAGAAGTGCATAAAAAGCATTGCACATGTTTACCAGTGCACAAATTATGGAAAATGCCAGACATGGCACTTTGTGATTCAGATCTCTTAGCCTCAAATTTGTAATGCGCTGGTACCATTTACAAAAGAGTGTGAAGAATCTAAGCATTTAAATTTCTGCTCTTTCTTAAAATCTAAGAGTGGAAATCATAATGTGTTCTCTGTTCAAACTGGTTTAAAGAATATTGAATTGTTTATGACAACATTCACAGCACACAAATAAATTGCAGTAATGTGGTTTTGAAAAGCGCTGAAGTCTTAGAAAAGTGATAGGCCTTTAAATTGTTCTCATTTCTTAAGTGTGTTGATGAAAGGAGTTCATTGGAATTTTCTAAATGGACTTTTGACATAAAATATATAGAATTTTTTTTCCAAATTACAACCTGCAAATGGAGTTGGTAAGATGAAAGGTCCTGTGCAGAAGCACTCCATCAATGAAAACTAGCTCTTAGTCCAAGTGATTACCAATACTTCCTCTGCTTCCAAATCCCCCATGATGCTCTAAAGCACTCAGATTCTGTTGTCCCGCTCCTAAAGATTCCATCTCAGTAGCTCATGTTTGGGACGAAACATCTGCCTTTGCAAAAATAAAAAGCTCTGACTCAGTCAAGGTTTCTTCCCCAAATATCTAACCAGCTACCTTCTGGTTCTTGCCTTATGATTTCTCTATTGGTCAATGAAAGCAATGGATGCATAATTAAATGCCTCACTTTCCACCCAGTAATTCAGTCTTGAAATCTTGGATCATTCTGTCTTTCTTTTTAATGATAGAATTTAATTGCGTTAACAAACAACTTCAAGGCCCACCTCTCAGGGAGCCTCCTACAGGAACTCTTTCATCATTCCCCAAGTCAGAATGTAAGCCCACAAGAGCAGGAATTGTGTCTGATTTGGTTTCCACTTAGACAGGTGGACCATCAGAATGCAGCAACAAGCGTTTTTATGTCTCTAACTTAGCCATATGGTTCTTTTACTCTCTTCAAAACCACAGTGAAAACAGGAACATACCAGGCCGGTTTTTAATAATAATCACATTTCTTTATTGTCATCAATTCTAGATTTCTACTCTATCCCCTCAGAAGAGGGGATATGGAAAAGCAAAAGTGAGCCCTTGCATTCTGGGGTTGAAGTGGCAATGTTAAGGTAATGGCTGAACAAGTGACTTCAGCTTTAAGGGTGGGCCTGAATGGTAATCCCGTTCTCTTCACCAATTATTGGTTCGGGGATAAGCATATTCCCCAGTTCTGGTCAATGAGACATGAGGGGTTGTTTGAGGGAGGCTTCTAGGAAGACCTTTTTAAACAACAGCCAGGTTGCCAGTCCTGGACCCCAACTGGGATGTCCATGAACAAGCATGGAGAACCACTTTGCTACCTTATGATCTTAAAATCAAGAAGGAGGACTGACTTAAGATAACAGCGAGGCTATGGATGATGGATTGGAGGGACAGAAAGCATCTGGGTCCCAGATGCCATCACTGAACTTTGAAGTCCAACCTGCCTCTGGACTTCCTATTGTGTGAAAAATAACATCTCTTATGTTTACACAGTTTAAACAGAGTTTCTGTCACCTGGTGAGCACATCCTATCTGAAAAAAAAAGTGAGTGTATTCCTTTAGAACTAAAAGTTTGGTCAGTTGCTGGGCTTTAGAAGGATATGAAGGGAAACAACTGGGGTTCCTTTCCAGAGAAAGACACTATCCTGTAACAAACCCTTAAGGATCTGCTCAAGCTGGCTGCCCCATTTTGCTTGGGACAGTTATCACTTTTTATGTGTGATTTAGGAAGGAATATAGGAAACATAAAAGCTATGCACTTGATGATTATTCCCCACTGCCGAGATGGGTGCCAATAGAATCAAGGAATTCAAATACATACTTTTTTTGGTTGTTTTATTAGATAGTTTGCGGGTTTACAGAAAAATCATGCATAAAATTTAGGATTCCCATATACCACTCTATTATTAACACCCAAAATTGGTAGCATCCATTTGTTACAATTGATGATAGCATATTTTTTAAATTGTGCTTTGACTATCATCCTATGGTTTAATTTAGCGTTTACTGTTTCCGTTTTGCAGTTCCATGGATTTTTTTAAAAATTTATTCTAGTACCATATATATAACTTAACATACAGCAAACTCAACACCAACAATTATACATAACTCAGATCTATGTTCTCCAAACTTTGTTATCTAGAGAAGTACTATAAATTTCATACGGAGTACATTCTGGTCCTGCATTAACATGTCCAGTGCTGCTTCTCAACACTACAGTTGAGAGTCAGGTTTT
This sequence comes from Cabassous unicinctus, assembly GCA_029593785.1. NCBI lineage: Eukaryota > Metazoa > Chordata > Mammalia > Cingulata > Chlamyphoridae > Cabassous > Cabassous unicinctus. The sequence continues at coordinate 16,452 of JAQZBX010025270.1, read as the reverse complement.
TTAGCCACAATATCTTGGGGATATTCTTCAAAATACAGATGTCTAAGCCTTATCCCAGACCCTCAAATCAGCATCTGTGAAGGCTGACCTAGTAACCTATATTTTTCAGAAGTCCCATGGGTGATTCTGCACACATGGATGGGTAAGTGGTTAGATGGATGCATGAATACATGATTCTCCACCAAATTCATTGAAACACAACAGATACCTGTATCTCTCCTACAATACTTGGCTTATTATGCCTTTAGCTCTGGTTTTGTTGTTATTAGTCACATGTTAAGCTACTTGACAGTAGTAATCAGGAGATACAATGATGCCGATCTCTGTAACTTTTACAATACCTTCCATATAGTAGGTGCAAAAATTATACCTGAACAAGGGTAGGATACTTCTGTTTGGTATAATACTGAAGTTTCTTGTCAGCTCAAAAGTAAAATGCATAGGTAGTATCTGTTGTTCTTATCTAGCTGGGCACTGCATTCTCCCATCTTCACATAACGTATCCTGTCTTCCCAGCCACAGATGTGGACAAAAAACAGAGACTAGACCAACAAAAGAAACTAATCTGCTAGCCACAGGGATTGGTTCAAGAGGTGGATAGATAACCTGAGCCAGAACAATTTATGGCCTTCTCTGGAATTTTTCTAACTGGAGCTGGGGGAGGAGGGAGGAGGATTTCTCTCTTCCTTGGTCCTGGATAAGTTAGAAGAATGTGAGTTGAAAGTTGCTGGTGGGCCCACTGCCTGCTGTGGGGAGGCTTATCTGCAAGGAGAGGAATGTGAATCTGCAGAGAAAAGCAGCCATGATCACAGGAAAAACTCTGAGGTAGAGTCTCTGTAAAACCGTCTGTATTAGCCAGGGATCTCTAGGGAAACAGAATCAACAGGAGACAGCTGTCAATATTATGAGATTTTATGATTCTCTCACGTGACTGTGGGGATGCACAAGTCCAGATTCCACAAGCACGCTGCAAACCAGGGGCTCTGATGAAAGTCCAGTGAAGGTCCTTGATAAGTTTCTGGGAGAAGTTGGCGGTGCAAAGATGAGCTGGGAAATTCTCTCTGAATGCTGAAATCATTTCCCCTTTTAAGGTGTTCAACTGATTGGATAAAGCATCACTCATTGTTGATGGCAATCGCCTTGGTTGATGTAAATGTAATCAGTCATCTATACAGTAAACTCACTAATGACTAAAGTCCATAAATGTCCTTGTATTACAATTAGCCCAGTGCTTGCTTGACCAAACAACTGGGCACAATTACCTGGCCCAGTTGACACATTAGCCTAACATCATACTGTCCTTGAGCCAACTCCACCTCTGCTATTCCCACAGTTTTGTTAAAGTCTCCCGTTTTTCTTAAGCTACTTTTAGGTATGTTCTGATACTTACAAACAAGACTTTTTGACCTACACGACAAGAAAGGAAGCCTGGAACCAAAGGGGACTCCCACTCAGCTAATTACTCGTCTTTTTCCAAAACACTAAGGGCAATCTATTATTTCCCTTTACACTAAGACGAGGATATGCAGCTAATTTCTAAGTCACACGAGTAAGTTTGATGCTTGGTTGTTAATACTTTATTAGACAAGATTTTAAGTAGAAAATCCATGTGAATATTTCCCCTTTTCCCTCTGGTGTCTATCTGAATTCATGGGTATAATTTTCACCACAAAATGCTTCAGAAATGCATAGTTATATTCAGGCACCCTTACAGTGGTGTGAACTGTTATGTGACCTTTTCTTCAGAGTATCACCGGAGTATGGTCTCTAAGATAAATTGAAGAGTCTATCTTGGAATCAAGCTGCTAACGTAAGTGTAGATACATTGTAAATACTGATACCACCCTGCACCCTTTACTCTTGGGTGAGGGACACAACTATCACTCCCATTCCATGTGGGATATAGTGCTGCTTTCAATTTACTATCTTGCAGCAGGTGGAAGCTGTTTTAGCTGCTTCTCCAAAATTATTTCATCTGGATGTTTTTTAGAACACCCCATTGGCTCACTATGTTGATATCATCATGCTTACTGCCCTGCACTCTGAACATGCTGGTAAAATCTATACAGGCAAGAGAGCTATAAATAAATCCTACTTAGTTTCAGGCAACCCTCACATGGCAGAAGTCCAATGGTCTAGAGGACATTCTTTCCAAGGAAAATGACAAGTTATTGCACCTTGGAAATCCTTCCAGTAAGAGAGAGGCATGATGCTTGGAAAGCTTCTTTGGGTTTTAGAACCAGCATAAATCCAACTTTGGAAATTTGCTCCAGTCTATACCCCAAGTACTTTGGTTTGCTAAAGGCTGCCAAGGCAATATACCAGAAATGGGTTGCCTTTTACAATGGGGATTGATTAGGTTTAAAGCTTACAGTTCTGAGGCTGAGAAAAATGTCCAAATCAAGGGATCAAGGCCCACCAAAGAGCAGCTGCCAGTAATCCCGGACTCCTCTCACATGGCAAGGCACATGGAGTCATCTGCTGGGTTCTCCTTTCTCTTCTGGGTTTCATTGTTTTCAGCTTCTTGCTTCCTCTGGCTTTCTCTTGCAGTTTCTGTGGGTTTCTTCTTCCATAGTCATCCTACTGAACTAACCTCATCAAAAGGTCTCACCTACAATAGGTTCACACCCACAAGAATGACTTAGCTCCAAGGATGATTTTTCTGAGGTCCATAAAAGCCTCAAAATACCACACCAAGTTAGGTGAAAGACTGCTAGTTTTAAGTGAAAACTGTAAGAAAGAAGGTTCTGCTGCAGATCATTGGTCTGATGCAAAAGCCTTGTCACCTGGACCAAGTGACCTGGCAGAGCTCATGGGCACCCCAGATCTATTCATGGGACACAAAGATGTCTGTGGAGTGTCTGCGGAATATCATGGGGAGGGTCACGGCACTGTCCCTGCAGGTTCTGCAGCAAGACCATGGCATTAGCAGAAGAGGATTCTACATCCACTCAGAGGTCATTACCAAGAATATACATCATGAGTTGGGTAAAATCACCCATCACCCCTAAAAGTTTCCTTGTGCTCTTTCAAAATCCTCCCACCTCTCCCTCCCCTTCTTCCAGGGGCAAACAATGATCTACTTTCTGTCACTTTAGATTTATTTGCATTTCTTAGAATTTTATATAATTGGAGTTATATGGTAGGATTCTTTTTTTTTGTCTGGCTTTGTTCACTCAGCATGATATTTTTGAGATTCATCCATATTCTTGAGTGTATAAATGTTTCATTTTTTTAATCTTTTATTTTTTATTTTTTGCTTAGTATTTTATTATATGGAGATGCCAAAATTTGCTTACCTGTTCACGTGGTAATGGATGTTTAGACTGGTTCAATTTTTCAACTATTGCAAATAAAACTTCTATGAGCACTCATGTGCAAATCTTTGCAGGGACTAAACATCTAGAATTGAAATGACTGGGTTTTATGGGAGCTATATTTTTAATTATTTAAGAAACTGCTCATTTGTTTTCAAAAGTATTTATGCCATTTTAAATTCCCACCAAGAGTGTATAAGAATTCCATTCCTTTCACATCCTTTATCTATACATGGCTTGGGCAGTCTTCTTCATAAGGTGACCATTAGAATAGGGGTCAAGTGGTATCTTGTGGTTTTAATTTGTATTTCCCTGATGACTAAGAATGGTGAGCATTTTTGCATATTTATTTGCCATCTTCTTTGGAGAAATTTGTTCAAATATTTTGCAATTTTTACTGGGTTGTTTACCTTATTTTTGAGTTTTGAGAGTTGTTTACATTTTCTGTAAACCTATTCTATATATATTTTATCAGATATAGGATATAAAATATTTTCTCCCAGACTTTGACTTATTTTTTCATTTTTGATTTTGATAAAGTTAACTATCAATTTATTCTTTCATGGATCAGTCTTCAGTGTGTCATATCTGAGAAATCTGCCTAACCCGAGATCATACTGATTTTCTCCTGTGTTTTCTTCTGCAAGTTTTATAGATTTAAGATTTGCATTTAGGTCTTCAAACCATTTTGAGTTAATTTTGGTATGATGTATGAATGAAACTTCATATTTTTTGATTATGGATATCCAATTCTTCTAATGCTGTTTATTAAAAAGGTTATCCTTTCTCCACTGAATCGTCTTTGCACCCTTATCAAAAATTAGTTCTCTTTATAAATAAGTGAGTCTATTTCTGGACTTCTGGTTTGGTACAGTCAATCTAATGGTCTTTGGTGACAACACCATGTTGTCTTGAGTATGTTGTTTTACATGTCTTGAAATCAGATATTTTTAGTACTTCAATATTTTTCTTCTTTAACACTATTTTCATTATACTAAGTACATTGCAATTTCTATAGGAATGTTGGAATCAGCTTTTCAATTTTTACAAAAATGCTTGTTAGGATTTTCACAGGGAATGAATGAAACAATTTAGACAAAAGTGATGCCTTAGCAATAATTGAGTCTTCTGACCAATGAATATGCTATTTTTAGGCCACCTATAATTTCTGTTGGCAATGTTTTATAAGGTAGATTACACAGTTCTTCCACATTCTTACTAGATTATCCCTAAGTATTTCATATGTTCTATGCTATTGTAAACTGTATGGCTTTATCAAATTCAATTTCTGATTGTTCACTTGGTAATATACAGAAATTCAGTTGATTTTCGTATATTGATCTTATATCCTGCCACATTGGTAAGCACATAAATTATTTACAATATTTTGCATAGATTCTATCAGACTTTCTACACTGACATTCATATTTTCTTATAATTAAAACAGTTTTTCTTCTTCCATTTTAATCCAGAGGCCTTTTATTTCTTTTCCTTGCCTGATTGCACTGGCTAGAACCTTAACACAATGTTGAATTAAAAAGGTGATAGTAGCCATTCTTAGGGAGACAGCATTCAATCTTTTACCAATGAGTATGCCATTAGCTCCAGCGTTTCCATGGATTCCTTTTATCAGATTGAGGAAGTCTTTTTCTAATTCTAGTTTGCTCAGTTTTATTCTGCATATATTAAACTGGTAATGTGGTTTTTCTTTTTTCACTTTGTTAATATGGAGAATTACATTGCTTGATTTTCAAATGTTAAACCAACCTTGCATTCTTGGAATAATATCCATTTGACCATGATGTATTATCATTTTATATAGATTGGATGTGTTGGAATTTTACTTAGAATGTGTTCATCTATATTTCTGAGGGATATGTATTTCAGTTTTCTTGGTAATAGCTTTTTTAAATTTAAGTATCAGACTGATGCTGCCTCAGCTAACGATGTAGGAAGTATTCCCTCCTTTTCAATTTTATATGGTATTTCCATTAAATTGGATCATTTAATTTTTAAATGGTTGGTAGACTTCACTAGTAAATCCATCTGTGCCTATAATTTTCCTTCTGAGAATGCTTTCAATCCCATTGTTTAATAGATATAGGGATATTCAGGTAATCTATTTCCTCTTGAGTAAGCTTTGGGATGATTGAGATCATGCACTTTTTCAAATTTGTTGGTATAACTTTTTTCATAATATTACTTATAATTCCTTTAATAACTGTAGAATCTGTGGTGATATGACCCTTTAAATTCTAACTATTTGGAATTTTTGTGTTCTTTCTCTTTTTTTAATTAGTGAGCTGGAAGTTAATCAATTTTTTTATCTTCTCAAAACATCAGTTTTTTTCTTGTTAGCCATTGGCTTAGGTTTCCTCAGCTCCTGGATGTTGCTCAGCATCATAGGCAGCTCACAGCATGACTTTTTTCTTTGTGTCTAGCCAGAGGAGCTCTCTGTTGCTTCACTGTCTTTTCAAAGCTCACTTGATTAGATCAGACCACCCAGGAAAATCTTCCTTTTGATTAACTCATTGTTAACTAACTACTAACCTAATGATATATCCCTTTTGCCATATAAAGTAACATAATCCTGGATTTGATCACCTATCATTTGCTTAAGTCCTTCCCATACACACAGGATGAGTTTTATAGAGGGCTTGTATACCTAGGGGGCAGGAATTTTGATGGCCAACTTAGAATTCTGCTTGCCACATTAGCGTTTCCTTTTTTATTCTTTGTTTTAATTTGATTTGCTTTTTCTAATTTCTTAAAATAAAGTCTGAGGTAATGATGTGAGACATTTTCTCTTTTCAAAACAGAGCTATAAATTTCCGTCTATGTACTGTTTTAACAGCATCTCACAAATTTTGATATCTTGTATTTTCATTTTCCTTCATTAAAAATATTTTCTAATTCCCCTTTTTATTTCTTCTTTGACTCCTTGGTTATTTAGAAGTGCGATATTTAGTTTTCAAATATTTGGAAATTTTCCAGAGGTTTTTCTGTTATTGGTTTTTAATTCAGTTCTATTATGTTCATAAAAGAAACTTTGAATGACTTTAATCTGTTTATTTTGGGTGGTTGAGACTTGTTTTATGACCCAAAATATTGTTTATCTTGGTAAAGGTTTCAATGTTCATGAGCACTTGAAAAGATTATGTATTCTGCTGTTGTTGGATGAAGTGTTCTCTAAATGTCAATTAGGTCAGTGTGATTAAATGTGGTGCTCAAATTTTCTACATTTATAATGATTTTCTATCTACTTGTTCCATCAGTTATTGAGAGAGGTGTTTAGAAATCTCCAACTATAATCATGAATTTGTCTGTTTTTCCTGGCAGATCTGAGTTATTGCTTCTTGAATTTCTAAACTATGCTAATAGGTATATAAACATTTAGAATTATTATGTCTTCTTGATGAACTGGCCTTTTGGTTTTAATTCAATATTTGATAGAAAACAGTCCCTTTGCCTCATTCCTCATTGCTTTCAATGTTCCACCATATGGCAACTCTTTCATGGCCATGGGCTGTAGTTGCATGAAAGCAGGGGAAGTACTATGAAGAGCAAACTCCTTAGATTATAGGACCTTCAAAGCAGGCTGTTGCCTACAAGATCACCTGAGTTATGAAACCTGAGTGCTTATATCAAAAGTCTCTTTGTGTGTAGGAAGAAAGAAAATCAGTATTTATTAAGTAGCTTCTTTGTTCTAAGCACAGTAGTTCTACAATCATTAATACTAATACCTATGATTTACTGATCCCATTATTGCTTGCCAAGTCACTGTGTTAAGCACTTTAAATAGACAGTCTCATTTAATCTTTGCATTGATCCTGTGACTTATAACTTAATTAATTCCACATTTTTAAAAAAGAGGGAGAAAAAACAAGGCTTATTGAATTTTGTAAGTTGGAGACACACCCATGGTATGAGGCAGAATTCTAAGGATGTCCCCTCAAGATTTCTGACGCTTGTTGTCTTAGTTTGACAGAATGGTTGCTTTAAACAACAGGGATTTAGTGGCTCACAGTTTGGAAGCTGAAAGTCCAGAATCAAAGTATCATTAGGCCATGCCTTCTCCAAAGACTGTAGCATTCTGGTGGTGGTTTACTGGCCATTGATCTCTACCTTCATCACATGGTGCTTGTCTCTTTCTGTCTCCTCCTGTGGCTTCTACTCCATACCTAATTTTTTTTTTCTTATAAGATCTCCAGTCATACTGAATTAAGGCCCACCCTGATTCAATTTGGCCTCATCTTAATAGCATCTTCAAAGGTTCTATTTATGAGTTCACACTCACAGTCTGGGAGTTAGGACTTGAACACATCTTTGTAGGGGTTCATGATTCAATGCATCCCACCTGTTTATCTAATCTAGGTGTTGTGAAGAGACTTTTCAGATGGAATTGGGGTTACTAAATAGTTAACTTTAAGGCACAAGGAGAATCTTGGTCTAGGTATGTCCAAAGAAATCACATGAGGACTCAAAAGATGAGGAGGAAGGCAGAAGAGTCCACCAGAGAGATGTGGCAGAAAGGGAGAGGGGAGACAAGAAAGATTCAATGCATAAGAGGAACTCAGCCTGCTGTTACTGGCTTTGGAGCTGAAGGAAGGGGTGGTGAGCCAGGGAAGCTGAGAATGACCCCTGGCTGACAGCCAGCAAGGAAATGGGGACCTCAGTCCTACAACCACAAGACACCGATTCTACCACAACCTGAAGGAGCTTGGAGTCGGATTCCTTCCAAGAGCCTCCAGAAGGGAATGAAGCCCTGTAAGAACCAGAAAAGAGGACCAGCCACACCCTGCCCAGACCCCAGGTACCCGGAACTGAGAGATATTAAATGCGTGTTGTCATCAACCACTAAATGTGTGGTGATTTGCTATGGAAGCAAGAGAAAAGCAATATACCATATCTGCCTAGCTCCAAGGTCTATGCTGTCCCAGGAATTCAACAAGATAACAGTGTAGGAATATTAATTTGGGTGAATCAATAATAAACCATATTTTATGCCTGCCCTATAGATGTTAGAAAACTCAATTCAGATAAGAGTATATAGGATTTAAATAAATGTCAGTTAGTATAACATATAAAGGTGTGCTTTTGAAAACTCTAATTTCAAGAGCTGTTGAGTCTTTTTTGCTAGTTACTATACAGAAAGTACCAGGAGAAGTTTATTATACTCTGTGTAAGAAAAAATGAGCTGATGAAAGAATCCAGGTTTAATAAAGGGACAAAGGATGATTTCTTACTCTACTCTGTTTCTGATTTTAGTTCACTTTATTTTTTTTTTAATCATAATCAGTGCTCAGATGCATGGTATTAAATAGGCAAATGGGCAAATGTTCTTCATTCTTAACTCCCAATGCAAAAAGCCTGATGACCCTCCTCCCTGACAAGCCTCCCCACCTGTCCACACATCTCACCCATCTGGCCAGCCTTCCCCACCTGTCCACATGACTTGCCCTTCTGACTAGCTTCCCCCATGTGTCCACATACATATACATACCACACAGGCCTTGGATGAACTCAATCACCACAGCTGTGGACCTGGAAGGGACATGAGATTCTAGAATACTGAGAAAGTGAAACATTAAATACTCCAAAAAAAAAGTGATCAGCCTCTAAACTTGGGCCATATACATAGTTTCTGGATAGCATTGTAGAGTAGAAAGGACATGGGCTTCCAAAACAGAAATAGATGGTGGTTTTGATCTTAGCTCAGCCACTTAGTGTCTGTAGAATTCTGAGAATTACTTATCTCTTTGGGGTTCTGTTTCCTAAACTATAAGCTGTATATAATAATAACCATAAAAGTTGTAAGAAGCTCTTATTGATAGCTAACAGGTTTTTAGTGCCTATTATGGGTCAGGCAATGGGTTTTGCCGTTAGTACAATTGCCTCATTTAACTTTTAACTTCTGAAGCCCATTTGGGGACCAATTTTCCATACTCATATCTTCAATATCACTGGAAATTTTTAAAAGACTGGCAATTCTTAGTAAATGAATACCAAAAAAAAAATCTCTCCATCAGTGTTGTTATTTTCAAGTTACAACCCCCCTTAGTTAAAGATGGAAAGGAATTTGTTAAACGATGTTAAGACATTTGCAGCCTCTTTGGGATGGCCAGAGATGGGGGCTTAGAAGCTTCCTACAGGGACAAAGGCCAAATTGCTCCACTGAAGATGCCAGCGAGGCACTCAGACCCTGCAGTTGGCACCACTGATGTTGGGCAATAAGTTTAGAAACTCTACCACTATAGCTGCCTAGATTCTGGCTGCCTCTGCCACCACTTTTTTCAGAAACGGATCCCACAGGCTCACAGCGCTGTCTTCTGAATTGAAGTTTCCCACTAGTGCATTTGATTGGGGGAGCTGGGACTCCTTGCTGGACCAAATCTGCAAGGGAAGCTGGGGAGGAGAGTTTCTGAGAAATTCTTCAAATGTTAGAGGGTAGCTCAAAAAATGCTGAACAGCCTCAAACCATGACAAAGGTTCTTGATAATGACATGAACACACCATGGTGCATTCGATGCTATGGGGAAGAGAAACAGCTTCATTCCACATCAGGAACCAGCAAGCAGCCAAAGTAGAGGCTTTCATCACAAGAACAGTGTGATCTTTCGCCTCTACTGAGACTGGCCCAGCATTAAAACTAATTTTCCTGTATTGGCATGATGCTTGTTAATATATGCAAAGCAATTTCTTCCTTGGTATAGACGAACAATTTGGGGAACTGGAACCATTTGGAGAATGAGGTAAGAATTATAATTTCATCATTCAGAAAATCAGGTTTCCAATAGGACTTGCATTTTCAGAAACAGCTCTCTAATTATTAAGTACAAAACAGCGTAATTTAAACATAAATAAAGTGTAATTATTTATCATATAATTCCAACTATATTTTCTATTTTACCTATTCATTTTTAATAACTTTTTATTGGGGTCACAGGTAGACAATTCTAAATTTCTGATTTTCATCACTTTCCAGTGTACAATTGATTGTATTTATGATGTGGTGCTATCCGCATCCACTATCCATTACTGAAAACTATTGATCACCCCAAACAGAAGCTCTGTACCCATTAAGCACTAATGCTCATTCCACCCTCCTCCCAGCCCCTGGGAACCTATACTTTACTTTCTGTTACTATAAGTTTGCTCATTCTAGGTATTGAATCTAAATGAAATAATGCAACATTTGTCCTTTTGTGTCTGACTTATTTCCCTCAACATAATGTCCTTAAGTTTTCATCCATGTTGTAGCATGCATCAGAATTTCATGCTTTTCAATGACTAAATAATATTCCATTGCATGGATATACCACATTTTATTTATCCATTCATTTGTTGACAAACGCTTAGGTTGCTTCCACCTTTAGGCATTTGTGAATAGTGCTACTGTGAACACACTTACTCTTTTTATTTCTTTTCTTTGCTTTGAGTATTTCAACAGTTACCCCTCATGGATCATGAAAGTCTTAAGTTCCCAGGCTTTTAGTCAGCTTGTTAGTGTACTGCTAATTATGATAACAGCTCTAGAAAATAATTTTATATTATACTGTTGTTAAGAGTCCAAGAGTCATTGCATTTCTTCTCTCTTACCTCTCATTAGCTCTTTGCTTCTATTTCCCCCAGTCAGAGAATGGATAGTCAAGTTTACCATAAACATGATTTTTTTCTTCCAATTGCTTCCTCTATCCATTTCTTGGAAAAGGGTGATTCACATTTAAACTACAACTTACAGAAGTTGCCATCAGCACTTGTTTTCTACATGCTTCAAACTCTTTACAAACTTGCATGTAATTTTAAAAAGAGACAGAACTATTTTCCTTAAAAGTTATTTTATACTATTATTAAATGGTCATGGACAGTTTTTAAAAGAGAGATATATAATATATAGTAGTATCTCACCGATTGCTTACATGCCAACTCAAATCAAGTGTTAATAAAATACATCTTCAGTTTATCAGTGACTCACATTAAGCATTGTTTTTAATAATACCTTTGAAGTTTTCTGAATGATTCTAAGAACAAGATACTATCCTCTTTCTTATTTATTAACTTTTACTTGTCCTGTCTTTCACATTTCATAATCGTCCTAGGTGATTAGCTAACAATTCTGTCAATTACCTTTTGGATGTGAATAGATAATACTCTAATAATACGTTACCTCTCCCAAGTGACACAATCATACTGTTTCATGGAATACCCGTATCTTAACCTAAAGAAATAATCATAATACAAAAAAAATCAGGGATGCTTATGGAACCCTCAAAATATTTTCATAGGAAGATGCCTTTGTGTTGAGGCAATCCAGTTAACTTGGCCCAAGATTCTTTTTCTCAATCAGATACAGACCACTTGGAATAGGAGAGAACTTAAAGGCTCAGTGGCTCAGCACAATAAGATCTGGAATGAGCTGGCCAAGATTTTCCAGCAAGCCATAAATAAAGGGATATTGGTACAAAAAAATAGCAATGAAAATGTTAGTCTTCAAATGATCTGTCTTTTATTTCTCATTTGAAATAATTAAGTAAATTGTATATTCACGCAAATATCTTTTCTTGATTGAGCTTGTTACTAGCCAATAACTAACTTAAAACAATTCAAAGAACATACATATTTTCCCAATTAAAAAACATCTCTTCGTTTCCATCTGACCAGATTTATGAGTGACATAAAACAAAAGAACTGGAGGCCTGGCAGTGGTCAGTGGCTGGCGGTCTGGCAAGGTGGTATGTCTGAACGTTAAAATTACAGCAGCAGCATCAAGCATCTTGGTCTGGATGTCTTTTGTTTAGACCTTTTTTGTTTCTTCGCCTCAGGAAGAAATGAAAAAAAAACTCCGCCTGGGCATTGCTTAACTAGCTTTTGGCAATAAAGTATGTAACTCTGAAAAAATAATACCTTCAGTTCTGTTTTAACTCTGACCTAATGGAATGTAGAATGGCATGAAAACTAATAAGAAAAAGGTGGTAGTGGTAAGACGTGGCTGCAAAGAAGAATAGAACTTATCCTTTTCACTTCACCACACTTCATAACTGTACCAAATAATAGACCTAAAGCTGAGAAGACATTTAGGATTGACTCAAAAGAAAATTGATTCTATTAATTAATATAGAAGATAATTATATTTATTTAGTTTTCTTGAGCCAGTGGTTTTCAAAGCAGGATTTCAAAGTGTGTGATCCCTTGGGGTTCCTATGATTTTTCAAGGGATTCATGACATTAAGACCATTTTTATACTAAAATTAAAATGTAATTTGTCCTCTTCACCATGTTAACATTTGTATTTTTAAAAGTGAGAAAAGTTACTTGCATCTTAGTATTAATCAAGGCAGTGACAAAAAAAAAAAAAAAAAACCCTCCTGATGGTAACTGTACTCTTCACTGCCACACACTCATAGTTTTTTTAAAAAAGTCAGTTTCAATTAAGAATGTCCAGATAAAGATTACAAATTAGTAGTAGTAGTAAATTTTGATCCTAAGTACACATCTTTTTAATATTCTGTGTGGAGGAATGGTAAATACATCTGCTGCATATTCAAGCAGAATGGATGCCTTGTGGAAAAGTGATTGTATGATAGCTTCCATTGCAATAAACACAATTTTTATTGGAAGAAGAACTGACAGAAAAATGGCAGTTAATCAGACTTTTGTTTTGGCAGAAAATTTTCTCAAAAATGAAAATGAGTCTGTTACTTGAAAGAAAACAATGGAGAGTATTTGTTTCCAATGACGAAATTAAAAGATTCAAGTGAAGATTAGAATTTTGGAAAACTTAAAATAGCCACTGTGAGCGTGGGAGCTTTCCAATTTTAAAAGAATTCCTGATGAGATATGTTATGAAAATACCATGTTTGCCTTGTTTATATTGAATTATAACATAAGAAGAAGTGAAGTTAAGAGCCTTGGGAGAACATTTATAAAATCTGCAAAATTCAGTGAATCAATATATGTCAAATGATGAATGCTTGATGCAACAAAATCATGACAGATAAATACTCCATTTCAAGTGAAAGATAAACCAATGAGTTTTGGTGTAACAAAAATTTTTCATTGATATGCTTAAAGATTCCTTATTGCAATTAACCTCTAAGTAATTAGCATTTGTCACATTTTGGTGTAATATCGATGAAGAATATCCATAACAGTCTAGAAAATAGATTAAAATACTCATTTATTTTTCAAACTCATCTTTGTGGGGCTGGATTTTCTTCATATGTTTCATCTTATACAACAAATGACAACATATTGGATATGGAAGCAGATACAAGAATTCAGCTACTTACTATTAAGCTAGGAGGCTGCAAAGGAAAGGGAAAACCTCATAATTCATGGGACATCAGGTAGAGCACTCAGTAGTGTTTTTCCTCAGTAGTGAAAAAATTACATGCAAAGAAGTAGAAAAATACATCCCAAAATGAAAAAAAGCATTCAGTCAAAATCAACCCCAAAGTGTCACAAATGTAGATGAGGACATTAAAAGTTATTATAATTTTGTTTACAAAGCTAGATGAAAATTTCAGCACGTTAAACAGATATATGGAGGAAATGAAAAATGACCCAAATCACACATGTAGAGATGAAAACAATAATATCTGATATGAAATATATAATGGATGGTATTAGCAGTAGGTTAGATTCACCAAAGAAAACGAAAGTGCCGCTGACGTTATAGAAACAGAAACTGCAAAATGAAATGGGGAGAGAAAAAGACTGAACTGAGCATCAGTTAGCTGTCAGAATTTCAAGAGGCCTAATACATTTAACTGTAACCCCATAGGAAAGGGGAGATGGGACTGAAAAATATTTGTTCAAAAAAATAATGTCCAAAACAAATAAGAGAATGAAAAATAAAAACAAAACAAAAAAATAGTGTCCAAAATATTTCAAATTTATAAAAATGATGACTCCAAAGATCCAATAAGGTCAACAAACCACACATACAAGAAGCATGCAGAAAACTACAACCAAGCATATCATAATTTAATTGCTTAAAATTAGTGATATGTAGTTCTTAAGAACAGTAAGGGGGAAAAAGGCACATCATGTAGATGTGGAAACAATGCCATACATAAGGCAGTGGTTAAACTTGTTTAAAATATTGAAAGAAAAACTATCAACTGAGAATACTATACCCAACCAAAATACCTTTGAAAAACAAAGATGACAAAATGACTTTTTCAGGCATGCAAAAGCCAGGAGAATTCATTGCCAACAGACCATCCTACAAGAAATATTAAAGGGAATCCTTCATGCAGAGGAAAAATAATACCTTATACCAATCTGAGTGCACGTAAAGTTATGAAAAGCCTCAGAAATGGTAATTATCTGTGTGTTTTAGTTTCCTAGCTGCTAGAACAACTACCATAAAACAAGTTGGCTTAACAATGGGAATTTATAGGCTCACAGTTTCAGAAGCTAAAAGGCTTGCTTTCTCCTGGGGTTGGTATCTTCTGGCTAGCCATTAATCTTTGGGGATCCTTCACTTTTCCATCACATGGCAATACTCATGGCAGTGTCTTCTTCTTTCTCTTCTGGGTTCTGTTGGCTTCCAGCTTCTGACTGCTCCCCATGGCTTCTCTCCTTTGCCCTTCTCTATAAGGTACCCAGAAATAGGATTAAAACCCATCCTGATTCAATTGGATAACACCTTAACTGAAGTAACTTCATCAAAAGGTTCTATATACAATGGGTTCACACCTACAGGAAGATTAAGATGAAGAACATATTTTCTGGGGAAATATGCTATTTTGTCTTATCAGTTATACCTCTATAAAAGAAAACTATTTAAGCAAAAATAAAAACAATTTATCCTGGAATCTATAGCATATGTAGAATTAAAATATATGAAAATGGTACAAAGGCAAGGAAGGAAGAAATGGAAGGCTACTGTTTTAAAGTTCTTATATGATAAGTGAAGGATATAAAATCACTTGAAGGTAGACTATGATAATTGAAAAGTGCTCTGAAAACTCTAAACCAACCACTGTTATATCAATAAAGGCTTAGAGCTAAGAAGCCAACTAAGGAGATAAAATGGAATAATAAAAAATAATTAAGTAATCAAAAAGAAGACACAAAGAATAAAACAAAAAGAATGGACAAATTAGAAAAATAGAAAACAAATAGCAAAATGATAAATTTAAACCTAGCCATATCAATAGTCACATTAAATAAAAATGGTCTAAACTTCCCAATTAAAAGTCAGGGATTGTCAGATTGGATATCAAAGCAAAACTCAACTCTGTGCTGCCTACAAGAAACCAACTTTAAATATACAGATTCAAGTATGAAAATAAAAGGATAAAGAAACATATATAATTTCAGCAATAATTAAAAATTTTAATATCAATCAAAGGCAATTTGAGAGCAAAGAATAATGTTAAAATGGTTAATCAATTAGGACATAAAAATTCTTAAGATGTATTCACCTAGTAACAGTGCTTGAAAATGCACTAAGTAAAAACTAATTGAAATACATAGAGAAATAGACAATAGTCAGAGATTTTGACACCCCTCTCTCAGTACTTGGTAGAACAAGGAAAGAGAAAATCTGTAAGGGTAGAGAAGAATTGAAAAATACACTCAAACAACTTGACCTAATTGTTATCTGTAGGACTCTCCACCCAACAACCCATTCTTTTCAAGTCCACATGGAACTCTTAGCAAAATTGAGCTTATTCTAAGCCATGAAAAAATCTACAAAATTCAAAAGGATTTAAGTCATACAAAGTGTGTTTTTTGTCCACAATGGAAATAATTTAAAAATGAGTAAAAGAAAAATATATAGAAATGCCCAAATTTTTGGAAACTAAGTAACATAGTGCTTATGCATTTGAATTTAAGGTGATTCTCTTGCAGACACTATATAGTTGGGTCATGCTTTTTTATCCATTCTGCCTTTTGACCAGAGAGTTTAATCTGTTTACCTTTAAAATCACTACTGACAATGCAAGACTTTCTTCTGCCATTTTGCTATGTACTCTTTGTAAATCTTATACTTTCTTTGTCCCTTAATTCTTCTGATAATGCCTACTTTTATATATATTTGATTTTTTGTGTTGAACCATATTTATTGCCTTCTCATTTCTTTTTCTCTTTTTCTTTTTCTTTCTTTCTTTTTTTTTTTTTT
>JAQZBX010025269.1:0-29650 GCA_029593785.1 Cabassous unicinctus | reverse complement strand
TAACTTGGCTAAGGTGACAATTGAACTTAATCATTAGAGTAAACCCTTGTCAACTTGGCACCCATATACATCTCCTAAAACCATATTTACCCTCTAAATAAAAACAATGACAAACACATTTTCACCTAGAATTTTACAACTGTTCTGAATGCAACTGGGAATGCACTAACTTTCCCCAGAAGAGAATACAAGTCTTTGGGTCATATGCATTCTTAAACTTGATTTCCTATAATATAAATTCTATGACATAAAGATAATACAAATGGCAGAGGAAGACCCAAGATGAGGACAGAGTAGTAAGCTCTAACAATCAGCAACTCCCAGAGGGCAACTAATAATCAGCCAAGATTTGTCTGGATCAACTCTTTGGGGTTCTCCAGAGACCAGAATAACACAGTACACCACTCAGAGAACAGGAAAAGGAGACTGACCACCTGTAGTGAAGACTCCTGTGTAGATTCCTCCACTTTGCAGAGTTGGTTGTCCAACCTCCACTGGCATGGTGGGCTGCCTCTGGACACACCACTTGGAAGGAAGCAGAAGCTCTCTTTCCCCAAAACAGGGGAGAGGACATAGCCTGGCACCAACTACAGCAGTTGACTGGAAAATTCAGCTACCTGGTCTACAATCTGGAGCATGGCTGAAGTTTAAACCTGACCACACCAAGAAGCCAGCAACATTTGTGCTGTTTCCATCCCAGGAAGGGGTAGAATCAGGGTTGACTGAAAAACACACCATTACTCTGGGGTTTGGGGGATCAGATCCAGCATGACCAGTTCATAAAGCCTTTGCTTAAGGCCCCACACTCAGCAAGAGTGGAAATTGGGTATGGTTTGAAGACTTTTGTAGGACAGAGGAGATAGATTCATACTGGACCCCGAAGCCCTTTGGATGTAGGGGAAATGTACACTTTCTAGTGGGCAGAGATGGTAGATTAACCCCATTCACTTTAAAAGGGCTGCTGCACACTTGTTCCAAACATGATCCAGGACAGAAAGGAAGGGCATACTCTCTAGTGGGCCAATTCACCCTGCCTATCTTGAAGTTGGTGCACACTCTGTGCCCCTGGACAGAGAGGAAGCAGACACTCTCTAGAGGACAGGGCAGATAGATTCACCCCATCCAACTTAAAGGGACTATGTGCACTTGACCCCAGTGTGCCCCTGTATGGAGAGAAAGGGCACATTCTCTTGGGCACTGCCAGCAGATGCACCCCATCTGCCTTGAAGGGCTACTGCACACTCTGCTCCCCTGGACAGAGAGGTAGCATGCATTTTCTTGAGCATTGCCAGCAGATTCACCCCCATCCACCTTAAAAGGGCCTCTGAACACTAGATTCCAATGCCCCATGGAAGGAGAGTAAGCTTGCACTCTTTCTGTGGGCAGTGTGGATTCACCCCACCCACCTTGAACAACTGCTGCAGTCTCATCCCCAAAGTGCCCCAGGAAGGAGAGGAACTAAGACCTCTCTGATCACTCTTTTGCAAGAAAGTGTAGGCAGAGTCACTGCAGTCAATGCAAGGGGGAGCTTAGCACAGGGGGTAGCAGTGGATTAGGGAACTCAGATCTCAGGGGCTGGTAGGTCTGCAACAGTTTCATCCCTGGTAGGATGGCAACTTCATCCTCAAACACATCTTAACCAGTAGCTAAGTCAGCTGAGAATTAAAGGCAAAGGATAACCTGGGGGGCAGCACGGAACAACTGAATAAAGATCTCTACCTGCTGGATAATCTAGGAAAGACTATATTGGGGGACATATCAAAGAAAGAATTGGAGGACAATGGGGTCTCTTCTCTGGAGCATATTGGAATGAATTACACTCCCATCATAGGTCTCCTGAGCCTATTTTGACTGGGAAACCATAGCTGGGAACATTGTCTGCAGAAGGATACTTTTACCAAAATTACCCTTCCAAGAAATAGCAGTAAGATAAGACAAAAGGAGTATTAAAAATATACAGAGATAAATTAAAAAAAAAAAAAAAACCATGTAACATGCACAGAGGAGGAACAGCAGAAGCTTTAACAAAAAGCCAACCATTATTGAAGCCATAGGGTAAAGAGAGAAACTGAGCACAGAATAAGCACATAAAACCATCATATACCATGATACCAGCAAAAAATTACAAGCCATACTAAGAAATAGATATAGTCCACCAAAAGGAAAAAAATTAAACCTGCAGATGAAACACAGGATTTGAGACAACTAATCACAGATATCCAAACAAATCTCCTTAAAAAATTCAATGAGATGTCTGAAGAGACTGATGATATTAACTAGACACTGGTTGCCCATCATCATTCTTTTGTTAGTTGTCTTGGATTTGTCCAATGAAATGAAGAGCAGATGTTGGCTGCACCTCTGATGAGATTCAGGGCTCAACTGGCTTATGAATAGCCAGAATATTTAAGTCTCTTGGACATATATTTAACAGGTATAGTGCTAATTATATGTTCCAATAAAAGAAGCAGAAGAACCATGTTAAGGAAAATTATAAGTGAGTCTATCTCTGATACATTGGGTGCATAAGTTATCATATATTCCAAGGTAAGGCCCATTGACAGGGGGTTGAATTCCTAGGGTTGTCTGTCCTGCATATAGTGTCTAGATGTCTCTAGAGCCCTCAGGAGATCCCTGCTTGAGATACTGTTTACTATGGTAGTCAATGAGTTTCTCCTGAGTTCTGTGACCTGCTGACTCACTTTGAAATTGCTTAGCCATAATGACTCATTTGTATTTAATAATTCCCCCTTTTAGTCAAGGTTAAATAAACACATCCATATTCCATAGAGGTATAAACCAAGTGGACTCTTCCCCAAACATCACTCCACCACCAACTCCTTGCAGCTGTGACTCTCCTTTACCATAGTTGCCAAAAGAGCACTCCCACAATTGTATTCTCAACCACAGCACTCTACCTTCCCTGAGTTAACCTGTTCCTCCTTCCAGCCACATGCCCAACTCTATGGATAACTCAGCCAATCCCTACAACCCCACTCACACTCAAACTCCATCATCATTGACCCTATTCACATCACTGCACCAACACCCCAGTCTACTGCCAATTTTCACACACATCTTATCATAAATTGTACACAGATTGAGCATCAGCTCCCTACTCTTTCCTCAATTTCGATCTCCTGGTAATCTATCTTCCAGATTCTACCTCTGTAAGTCTGCTCAATATTCTTAACTCATAACAGTGCATTAGTGCAGTATTTGTCCTTTAGTGACTGGCTTACTTCACTTCACAGAAGGTCATCCAACTTTCACATGTGTCATTACTTCATTCCTTCTTAAAACCGAGTAATATTCCACCATATATATACACACACACCATATTTTTCTTATGCATTCATCCTTTGATGAACAATTGGGTTGTTTCCAACTTTTGACAATTGTTAATAATATCATGTTGAACATTGGTGTGCCCAAATATGTTTTCATCCCTGACTTTTATTCTTCTGGGTAGATTCTTAGTAGTGGGATTGCTGGACCATATGGCAATTCTATAGTTAGCTTTCTGAGTAACCACCAAACTGTCCTCCATAGTGGCTGCACCATTCTAAATTCCCACTAGCAGTGGCTGAGTGTTCCTATTCCTCCACATCGTCATCAGCCCTTGTAGCTTTCAGGTTTTTAAATAGCAACCAGTCTAATAAGTGTAAGATGATATCTCATTGTAGTTTGATTTGCATTTCCCTAGTAACTAGTGATGTTGAACATCTTTTCTTATGCTTTTTAGCCATTTGCATTTCCTCTTTGGGAAAGTGTCTATTCAAATCAGTTGCCCATTTTTTAAAAATAAAATTTTAATGGAGTATACATGAATATTCATAATAAATATATAGTAAAGTTTGTTTATTTACAAAACAAACATGCATAACATTATACAAATCTCCCTAACATCTCCCCACTACCAACACCTTGCATTGTTGTGAAACATTTGTTGCAAACTATAAAATAACATTGTCAAAATATTGTACAAACTGTAGCCCATATCTTACATTTAATGTATTTTCCCCCGAACCCACCCAGTTTTTAACACTCTATCTTAGTATTATATCTTTGCTAATGTTCAGGAGAAAATGTTCTCATATTTGTCCTGCTTACCACAGTCTATCATCCACCACTGGATTCCTTGTGTAATACACTCCCAAGCTTTGTATAAGCCATTCAAAGTGACACTCAGTGACACTTTATAATGTGTTCAGAGTAACACCTTATAGTGAATATGATTAACACTGCTGATTCAAAGGGTTTTCATTCTATTTTCAAGGTGTAAGAGTTCCTTATATATTCTGGATATTAGTTCCTTATCAGATAGGTGGTTCCCAAATACTTTCTTCCATGGAGTAGCCTGTCTTTTCACATTCTTGACAAACTCCTTTGAAGCACAAAAGTTTTTAATTTTGAGAAGGCTCCACTTATCTACTGTATTCTTTCTTTTGTTGTTCATCCTTTGGGTGTAAAGTTTCTGAAACCATTTCCAGCTACCAGATCTTGTAGATTTTTCCCTATATTATCTTGTAGGGGCTTTATGGTCTTGGCTCTCATATTTAGGTCTTTGACCCATCTAGAATTCAGTATTGTATACAGCATGAGATGGCGATCCTCTTTCATTCTTTTTATATGGATATTCAGTTCCCTAGCCCCATTTGTTGAAGAGAATATTCTGTCCCAGTTGGGTGTGCCTTGCAGTCTTTTCAGATATTCATTGGCCAAATATGTGTGGGTCTATATTTGAAGTCTTAATATGGTTCCATTGTTCAGTATGTCTATCCTTGGGCCAATGCCATGCAGGTTTGACCACTGTAGCTTTGTAGTATGCTTTGAAGTCAGGTAGTGTGATTACTCCATATTTCTTTTTCCTTTTCAAGATGTTTTGGCTAGTAAGTGTCCCTTACTCTTCTAAATAAATTTCATTATTGGCTTTTCCAGTTCAATGAAAATTCTGTTGGAACTATTATTATTGGATTGAGTCTGCAAATCAATTTGAGTAGGATATACATCTTAATGAAATTTAGTCTTCCAATCCACAACCATGGAATATTCTTTCATTTATTTAGGTCTTCTTTGATTTCCTTTAGCAATATTGTATAGTTTTCTGTGTACAAGTACTTTACACCCTTAGGTTTATTTCTAGATATTTTATTCTTTTAGTTGTTATTGTAAATGGATTTTTCTTTATTTCACCCTGAGATTACTTATTATTAGTGTACAGAAATGCTATTGATTTTTGCATGTTGATCTTATATCCTGCCACTTTACTAAACTCATTTATCAGCTCTAGATATTTTGTTGTAGATTTTAGGGGACTTTTCAATATGAGATCATGTCACTTGGAAATAGTGAAAGTTTTACTTCTTCTTTTCCAATTTTAATGCCTTTTATTTCTTTTTCTTGCCTAAGTGCTCAAAGCAAGTACTTTCAATAGAAATTTAAATAAGAGCAGTGACAGTGGGCATCCTGTCTTGTTCTAGATCTTAGATGGATAGCTTTGGTCTTTCACCATTGAGTATGATGTTAACTATGTGTTTTCATATATACCCTTTCTCATGTTGAGAAAGATTTCATCTTATCCTATCTTTGGAAAGCTTTTATCTAAAAGGGGTGCTGTAATTTGTAGAATTCCATTTCTGCAGTGATTAAGATGATCATGAGATTTTTTTCCCTTCAATCTCTTAATGTGTATTACATTGATTTTCTTACATTGAATTAACCTTGCATACCTCATGATGGTGTATATTAGACTAATGTGTTGGATTCAACCAGCAAGTATTTTGTTGAGGACTTTTACATCTGATTTCATTAGAGAGATTGATCTTTAGTTTTCTGTTCTTATGGATCTTATGTGGCTTTGGTATTAGGGTGATGATGGCATCATAGACTGAGTTAGGTAATGTTCCCTCTTCAATTTTTTTGGAAGAGTTTCAGCAGGATTGGTAGTAGTACTTTCTGGAATGATTGGTAGAATTCACCTGCCTGTGAAACCATTTGGTCCTCAGCTTTTCTTGTTTGAGAAGTTTTTGATGTCTAGTTTAATCTCACTATTTGTGATTTGTCTGCTGAGCCTTCCTTTGTCTTCTATCACTAATATAAGTTGCTTGTGTATTTCTAAAAATTCATCCATTTTAATCTAAATTGCCCATATCATTGGCATACAATTTTTGAAAGTATCCTCTTATGATAATCTTTATTTTTGTGGGGTCATTGGTGATATCCGTATCTCATTTTGATTTCATTTATTTGTATCTTCTCTTTTTCTTTGTTGATATAGCTAAGGGTTTGTAAATTTTATTAATCTTTTCAAACATCCAGCTTTTGGTTTTATTAATTTGAGAACAAAATTATTTTTTATTCTCAATTTCATTAAATTTTGTTCTAATTTTTATTTCCTTCCTTCTTCTCACTTTGGGATTAATCTCTTGTTCTTTTCCCAATTCCTCTAGATGTGCAGTTATGGCTTTGTTATTCCTCTTCATTTTGAAAAAAATTTGGGCATTTACGGTTATAAATTTCCCTCTCAGCATGGATTTATTTTTATTCCATGCATTTTTATATGTTGTGTTTTCATTTTCATTCACTTTAATGTAGTTACTTATTTCTCTATCAATTTCCTCCTTGACCCACTGATTATTTAAAAGGGTGTTGTTTAACTTCCATATATTAGTGCCTATTCCTGTTCACTATCATTTATTGATTTCCATGTTTCAATCCATTGTTGTCAGAGAAAGTTCTTTGTATAATTTCAATCCTTCTAAATTCTTTGAGACTTTTTCCATTACCTAGCATGTGGTCTATCCTGGACAATGATCCATGAGGACTATAGAGGAAAATATATCCTGCTGCTTGTGGGTGTAATGTTCTGTATAAACTATTAGTCCTAGTTCCTCTAACTTTTTATTCAAGGCCTTTGTTTCTTTACTGAGCTTCTGTCAAAATGTTCTGTCTAACGGTGGTAATGGTGTATTGAAGTCTTTCATTATGATATTAGAGGCATCTATTTTGTCCCTTAATTTTGTCAGTATTTGCCTCAAGTATTTTGGGGCTTTCTGATTAGTTACAAAAATATTTATGACTTTTCTTTCTTGGTTGAGTACCCCTTTTATTAATATCTAGTGTCCTTCTTTGGTGTCTTAAATGAATTTTACATTTGAAGTCTATTTTGTCCGATATTAGTATAGCTACTCCTGTCAATTTTGGTTACTGTTTGCATGTAGTATTCTTTTCCAATCTTTCACTTGCAATGTGTTTGTGTCCTGTGTATAAGGTGAGTTACAGGTAGAGAGCATATACATTCGCTATATTTCCTCATCCATTCTGCCCATCTCTTTTTTGATTGGAGACTTTAATTTACTAACATTCAATGTTATTACTGTAAATGCAGTATTTACTTTAGCTATTTTTTCTTCAGGCTTGTATATGTAATATATTATTTTTATTTATTTTGTTATTTATTTTTACAGACACTTTAAATTACATAAATGTTACATCAAAAAGTAACATACTGGGGGAATAAACAGAAGAAAATGTCACTCTACATATAGGACAACAGATTTTACAGGGATGAAAGGCAAAATGACAAAATAATTTTAAAAATATTTTTTCATTTTCACAAATTTTTATTTTTCTATTTTTTTGTATTTTATTTCTTATTTTTAAAGCTATCATTATTATTTCATTTGTTAAATTAATGTTACTTGCTCTTTTATTGGCTTCATTTTTGAAGAAGTTTTACATTACAAAAGATTTACAAATGTGGCAGGGAAGGATCATTGGTGTGGGGTGTCAGTGATAGGGGATACATGAGAGGAAGTTCACCTTGGCATACATATAAGCCACATAAATGTGTTCAAAAGATCATGCAGCATTGTCATGGCAGGTTCAGATTCATAAAATAACTGAAAGAATATTAAATTCCCATCCTGGAGAGCTCTGCCACTTTCTCTAATGGGACAGCAATAATCCCCCAAATACAGGGGAAATAGCTAGTTAAGGAAGATTGTCCATTGACAGGCTCTTGATATTGATGACTATGTTTATGAAACTTTACTTTTGAAATTGAAACTTAGCCTAGTATATTAGGGTACCTAAGAGTTACCTCCTGAGAGCCTCCTTGTTGCTAAAATGTGGCTGCTAAGCCAAACTCAGCATATAAATGTAATAACCTCTCCCCCAGTGTGGGACATGACTCCCAGGGATGAGCCTTCCTGGCACTGAGGGATTACTACCAAGCACCAATTAACAATGCAACTGAAAAAAGACCTTAACCCAAAGGCAGAAAAGGTAAAGACAAATGAGTTTAGAAGTTTAAAAGGCTTCAAAGTGAGTCAGGAGGTCATTTCAGAGGTTATACCCATGCACATTTTAGCACAATCTCACTGACAGCCAAAGCAGATATTACCACAAATAGTGGGGCTCCTAAGGACTCTGGAGACATCTAGACACTATTGTCAGGGCAGATAGTTCAAGAGTTTGGTGGCTTGCTAGTGGGCCCTTCTTTGGAATTTATGCTTCCCAGTGTGACAGAGTTGGACTCAGTTGTAGGTTCCCTATGCATGGCTCTACTGTTCCTTCTCTTTAAACCTATGGTTGGTGCTGGAGTTGGTAGGTATACATCCAGGAGACTTAAATCTTTGGGCTCTCCTTGTGCCAGCTGGGCCCTGAATCTCAACAGAGTTGCAGGACCTACTCTCTGGTTCATTGGACACACCCAGAACAACCAACAAGGAGGAGATAATGGAAACCACCATACCAAAGAACCAAGGGAGTCTGCAACTGCAGAAAGACAGTCCCATCCATCAGCCATATGAGATTGAAGCCCCCTTTCAATTGGAGGTTGAGTTGGCATCACTGTCCCAGAATCCTCAGGATTGGGGTATAAACTGTGGACTAAAGTAGACCTACTGATATTCTGCTATAGAGTTGTTGTGATTCTAGCAATGGAAGAAATTCTGTCATTGATGTGGATGCAGTGGCCCCTGGAGGTTCTGAGGGCAGGGAGAAGGAAGAACACATGTAATATGGGGGCATTTTCAGGACTCGAGGGTTGTCCTAAATCATGTTGTGGCAACAGATACAGGCCATTATGTATCTTGTCATGGCCTGCAGAATTGTGTGGGAAAGCATGTAAACTATAATGTAAACTATAATCCATGCTTAGTGGCAATGCTCCAAAATGTGTTCATCAATTGCAATGAATGTACCACACTAATGAAGGATGTTGTTAATGTGGAAAAAAGCAAGAGGTGTGGGGAGAGAGGCATATGGGAATCTCCCTATATTTTTTATGTAACATTTATGTAATATAAATATATTTTAAAAAATAAAATTAAATAAATATTTTTAAAAATAAAAACAAAACAAAAACAAATATATAGGGGATTCTCATATATCCCACTCCTTCCCTCCCACATTTACCACATTAACATCAGCTTTCATTAATGTGGTACATTTGTTACCATTGATGAACACATTGAAGCAGTGCTACTACCCATGTTCTATAGTTTACATTATGTTTTACACTTTGCACCACACATTTTTATAGGTTTTGACAAACTCTATAATGGCCTATATCCATCATTGCAATATCACACAGAACAATTCCAGTATCTATCATTGCAATATCACACAGAACAATTCTATGTCCAAGATATGACCCATATTACATGTAATCTTCCCTTTCCTTCCCCTCAGAACTTCTGGTAACCTCTGTCTTCATAGCAATATTACAAGGTCTTCCATTTCTAGAATAATAATGTCTATTTTAGTCCATAGTTGCATTCCACCTTTATGTTTGTTCAGTCCTTTTATTTTTTAAATTAACTCAAAAGGTATCCAGGACCTAAATATAAAATCTGCAATCCTAAAAGTCCTGGATGAAAATGTAGGTCACACAGTCAACATCTTGTAGTAGTTGGTACTTGCTTAAACATTACACCCAAAACACAAGCCATGGAAGGAAAAATAGGTACATGGAACCTCCTCAGAATTAAACACTTTTGCTTTTCAAAAGAATTTGTCAAGAAAGTAAAAAGCCAGTCTACTAATTGGGAAAAAATATTTGGAAACCATGTATCCCATAAGAGTTTGAAATCCACGTTATAGAAAGAGAACACACAATGCAATGATAAAAAGAAAAGCAACCCAATTAAAAATGGTAAAAGACTTGGATAGACATTTAACCACTATGAAATATAAATTGTCAAAAAGCACTTGAAAATAATGTTCAACATCATTAGCTATTTGGAAAATGCTTATCACAACTACATGAGATACCATTTCACAGCATGTAGAATGAACATGAAAAACAGAAAGGTACAATGGGCTGGAAAGGATGTTTAGAAACAGGAACACTCCTTCACTGTTTGTGAGAATGTAATATGGTGCAGACTCCATGGAAGATAGTTTGGCAATACCTGAAGAAACTGAATATAGAATTGCTGTATGTTCCAGTAATCCCATTACTAGTAATATTTTTAGATGAACTGAAAGCAAGGATGTGAACAGATGTTTGCACCCTGATATTCTTAGTAGCACTATTCACAATTACTAAAATATGTGTCCAGCCCAAGAGTACATCATCAATGAATGGGTAAAGAAAATGTGGTGTATACATGAAATGGAATATTTTTCAGCCATCAGAACAAGTAAAATCAGGATGCATTTGACAAAACATGGATGAATTTAGAGGATATTATGTTCAGTGAAATAAACTAGGCACAAAAGGACAATTGTTGTATGGCCTCATTAATATAAGCTAAATATGATGTGTATACTCATGGAGGTAAACTCTAGATTTAATCAGCTGCCTAGTTTACTAAGAAATTGAATGTGAGTTTGGGAATAGGAGCTGGTGTTTAATGTAAATAGCATTATTAATAATTTAAAATTATTAATAAAGTAATTGTAAAAGTATGGAAATGAATAGAGATGATAGTAATACCATATAGTGAATATAACTAACATTGCTTATTTATAAATAAGATTGGGGCTGAAAGGGGTAGTCTGTTGATATAAATGTCAATTGAAAGGAAACTAGAAACTAATCTATGTAATGTATAATATGGTGATTTCAGTGGTGGATGAAGATTGTGGTTAAGAGCATAATTGTAAGAATGCATTTTTAAAAACTGCTAAGTATATGTTTTTACATGGGAAAATTACAATTAATGTAACTTATGGATGATATTTAACAGCAATATTGTTATATTTTGCAGCAATGATAAGGAGGTATTATATCAATTCTAAGGGACATCAATGGGGTGTATAAGATGGCATAGGATTTTTTCATTTGGGAGTAATGTTAATGTTCTAAAATGAGGTAATGACAGCAGAATTCTATAATGAAAATGAGACCCACTGAGTATATATTTTGAATGGATTGTACAAAGCAGGGGACTGCATATAACAGAGAATCCGGTGGTGGAAGATGGACTGTGGTTAACAGGAAAAATATGAGAGCATTCTATCATGAACTATAACAAATATATGATACTAATATAGGGTGTTAATAATTGGGTGAATTGGGGGAAAATACACCAAATGTAAGATATGGACTATAGTTAGTAGAAATACATTGGTGAAACTCTTTCATAGTTTATAGCAAATATTTCACAACAATGCAAGATATTGGTGGTAGGGTGGTGTAAGCAAGCCTTGCATGATGATATGCATACTTAGTTTTTAAATTCACAACTTTTATTATACACTTATTGTTTACATATGTTCATGTATTAATGATATACTTCAATAAAATTTTATTTAATATATGTTATGAATATCCTGCAGCAGTAATTTTATTTTTTACTAAGGTAATTGCTCATTTATTCATTATAAAAAGTGCCCTTATATTCTATGCTACAGATTGAAATCTTGAATATACATTCCAATAGATGAAAAATACATAACCTTTTTTCATATCTTTCCCATTATCAACACAATATATATTTGGCATTGATGCAAGAATATTATAATATTGCTGTTAACCACTTCTTAGGTATATCCTATGTGTCCATAGATCACACTAATTGTATTTTTCCCATGATTCTTCACATTCCCACTACCCTGCAATAGTGGCATACATCCACTGTTCCTCACAGAAGGACACACTTGCATTTGAACCATCAATCACAATTCTCATTGATCTCTGGGTTCACTGTGTTATTCAGTCCCTAAATTATGTTCAAGCTTTCTTTCAATTGAAATTTACAGGTGGCAATACTTTGATGACATAATCTCATAATCTGTAATAAATATTCTACCACAGTGTAGTGTGTTAGTGAAGGGGTGTTGTTTGGGAATTCTACATATGTGCATGATTGCTTTATAAGTTCACAACTTCTATAATAAAATATATTTAAAAATAATAATAAGGTGGGTTGGGGGAAAATACACCAAATGTAAGGTATGGTCTATAGTTAGTAGTAACATTTTGATGATATTCTTTCATAAATTGCACAAATGTCTCACAACAATGAAAGGTGTTGGTGGTGGGATGATGTATGGGACCCCTTTATGATGTTATGCATGTTTGTTTTGTAATTTCACAGCTTTTACTGTACACTTATTGTTTGTGAATATTCATGTATGAATGATATACTTCAATAAAATAAAAAGAAAGAAAAAATACATAAACTGAGATTGACAAAGTAAACTGCATAAAAATCAATGTAAAAGATGTAGGGAAATGCATGATGAAAGAAGGGAATTTGAGTTATGGCTGCTAAAAGTGGTTGAGATTTAAAGCTATGTATATGTAGAAAAAGGAATTACAAGATTATGTATTTCAGCATAAAGGTACAGATACACATGAAAGACATATTTGCTCTATTATATATGAGGGTAAATACTTAGAAATAAATTAAGACATGCTGAGGACAATTAAGGAGGTGTCCTGCTTGAGGCAGGAGAAGATTAGCTTCTATTGTGCAGGCATTGGACAACAATTAAGAGTATGAACATAATTGTGTGTTGTTATAAAATACAAAGTTCTAAGGGAGGAGGAAAAATAAGGGATAAACATTTAATCTCATGATCTGATAAGAGACAATTTATTACATTAGCTCATTGTTATAAATCTCAGGGGTTTAAAAACATGGTGAGAGCCATTCAGAGCTACAGGTCCTCAGAGTAATAGGAATAGATTCATTGGTTCATTGAATAAAACAATATAAAATGTCAGAAAAATTTATTTTCAAACGAGCCAAGCCTGGCCTTACAAAATATTTGCTGATGAAATGATGCAGAGTTTTAATTATTTTTTCCTTTGAGCAAATCTATTTAATGGAAAAGAATGTTTCTGGAAAACTAATTAATTGAATTTGAAAGGCAAAAGTAACCCATAGGTAATTGTCCTATCAGAAATCCCTTAGGATATTGTCCATAAATTCCCATTGCCTTGGTTTAATAAAGCCATGGTTTCCATTTAGGAAGATCCTTCTCAAGTATATCCAGCAGACCATAATAATTCTTGGATTATAAGAAAGCCTCAGTCACAGAACCAAGACATGTCATTAGGTCTTGTAGGCAGTAAGCACATTGGTTTCATTTTGAAACTAATAACCAAAAGATATCAATTCTTATGGGAAACATTAAAATGAGATGCTGCATCATGTGAAGGTCTCAAAAACATCATGGATAATTCAAATTACTTCACCAATTAAAAGAAACTAATGTGAGTATATGTGATTATCTCAATATAATAAATATTTACCAATAATGCTCTGATAGTTAATTTTTCATATATTGTGCCATTTAAACCTGAGCACATATTTTGAAACAGGCAAGAGATTGTCATGAATCTCTTTTTATTTCTAGAAGGGAAAATGACAAATTATTGGAGTGTTCCGGGATGAACACAGTAATCTAACTGGAAAATTCCACATGGTGATCAAGTATCTAAGAGGACTTGTGTCTTGATAGCCGCATAGTTGAAATAATTTATTAAAACTTGAATCATGTTTTATATGATAGAAAGTTTTTGATCTTGCATCATCACTTTCACTGAGAAAATAGGTGGGGAAACTATTGTTTAGAATTTGGAATATTTGAGGAAAACCCAAAGTTGTTTTTGAGCCTGATTTGAAGCATGAACATGCATTTATGATCACACAGCTCATGAGATGCTGAATGGAGGAACTGTGCAGTGAAAGAAAGCTGCCTAATGGAGCCTGAAACCTGCCTCATTTTTCCTGGTTTTTCACACAGCCAAGCTGATCCTGTGTCATTTGACTGGAGAGCAAGAGTCAACATTTTCAGACTATCCCCAAAGCCTAGAGAATCCTTAGTATGCTCCTATGAGAAATACTGTATTTTCACATATTTGAATATCTGACCCATATGCTCATAGCCTCTCTGTACATGAATGGGTCATCTAAAGGAACCTATGGTAAGGTGAAAAATAAATTATAAAAATGAATTTAATTCTAATTTCAGAAAAACATTAGTAATTCACTTAATGATAGTATTCTCAGTTTGGTTTATAATGTAATAGGAACAAACAATTGAAACAACATTAAATTCTAATAGTAATAAATTATATAAATGAGTTTTATTTCAAAAAAATTACTAAATTCTCAGCTACTATATGAAAATGATCTGGTGCATTTTTAATGGCAAGTCAGGAGGCAGAATAGGGATGCTTACTTTTTAATAAAACATGTTGTTGTATATATTTACAAAAATAATGGAAATAATAACTACCACAAGAACAATGACAGATTCTGGGTGTTAGATATAGTTTGTCAATACATTTTTGATCTGCTAAAATATCTGTAACATTAAATTAATATTTTAACCATTTTAAACTGTACAATTCATTGGCAGTAAGTACATTAAAACTGTGCAAAAATCACCATGATCTAATTCCAGAAATTTTATATCATAATTTCTTTGGAGTTTTCATGTTTATTCATAATTCTGTATTTTCACAGAAATATCTATAAGAAAGAAGAACTGTATTTTAAATTAAGAAAGAAAATGGATATAAAAATAAAAGATAAAAGGAGATATGGCAAAGATGTTTTCTAAAAATTAAATATCAATTAATTTATGATTGTTCAATAAGTGTACTGAATTCTATGTAAGCCAGTTTCTCAAATTGAATCTTCTCCTTTCTCATGTAGGATGCCAGGATTAAGGCTGTATTTAGGTTTCTGTTTATAAATCAGTCCCATGTTCCTACAGGTAATTCCCCAAGTCACTCACACATTTGAGTATGCGTGAATGCCATCCACATTGCTCTGCTTAGCCTTGAGTAGCACACCCTGCTGATGCAGAGGTAGAATGTATTGGTAACAATCAATCTTGTTGAGTATATGTCAGTTACTACATGGATAAGCATTTTATTCTAGGAAAGATAGTAGAGAACAGTTCCAGGTACTTCAAGGTTGGTGACTCCAGCAAATTCTGGAATGTGGGAGGCAGGTGGCTGATTAATATTAGGTTAGATTAACGTCTGCTTCAGACATGATGAATTTGAAAAAAAGGTGGCATTAGTGATAACAACCAAGTGAGGGAAATCATATTGTTAGTTTGCAAGTTAAAATACTTCACCCACCCACACCCACAAACACATGCAAACACACACATATACACATTTTCAGTGCAAAATATGTTGTCCTATATATATGGAGTATTAGCCTCACACTAGCTGCTAATATAAAAAAGAAAACCACAATTTATTGGTTTAACCTATATCAAAATTTTAATTCATGCTCAAAAAACAATCTAATGTGGGTAGTTTCCTGGTCATTGAGTCAGACACTTACACACCTTCCCAATGAGTCCCCACCATCTTCTACAAATGTTTTCCAAGTTGCTTATCATGGGAGGGATACAACCCCTCACCTTACATTGCTTTCTAGAGAATTAAATGACATGGCCACAAATAATTGTAAAGGAGAAAGAGGAATGCAGTGCATCTTTTTACCACTGGCAATAAAGAGTCAGTTGAGTGTAAAGAAAGACTGTTCAATGTGCAATCAGGAATGGATATAGATGCTTATTTTATGCATAAAATTTGTTAGTTACAAATGTAAAACAATCACATAAGATATGTAAATAAATTACAGTAACAAGTCTTACATTTTGTTTGTTCTCTATGGTTTTCACTCCAGAGTAAATATGTGAATATATATGATGCAGGTTAGTTTGCATAGCTGACTTTGAGAATGCTTTAATAGTACACTGAAATGTTTCTGTACAGAGGTTTTGAAAATTTTATAATGAAAAAATTTAATGAATGAAATTTTAATTCATTATTGTTTTCTTTACCTGTTTCTCTTCAGTTTAAGCAGTTGAATTTAATTCATGATGGGAAAGAATGAGACAGCAGAAATGGATTTTATTCTCCTGGGACTCTTCCCCAGCATGAAGCATGCTAACATCCTCATTAGTGTGATCATCCTCATCTACCTTGCTGCCCTCACAGGGAATTCCATCCTAATTTTCCACATCCTGGTGGATTCTCGGCTCCACACACCCATGTACTTCCGTCTCAGCCAACTGTCCTTCATCGACTTGCTGTTCATCTCCACCACTGACCCCAAGAGGGTCATGGACTTTTTCTCAGGAAAGAAAAACATCTCAAACACAGCCTGTGGGATGCAGATGTTTTTCTCTCTGATGCTGGGTGGAGCTGAGTACATTCTCTTGACTGTCATGGCCTGTGATCGCTATATGGCAGTCTGCCACCCACTGAGATATCCAGTCATTATGAACCAGAGAGTCTGCCAGAAGATGGTTACTGGGTTCTGGGTTGGGGGTGCCCTAAATGCATTAGTCCAGGCTGTATACACCATGCACTTACCTAAATGTGGCCACAAAGAGATAGAACACTTTTTCTGTGAAATCATGGCTATCTTGAATTTCTCCTGTATGGATACCTCTTCATATAAGTTGGCAATACTTGTTGAAGGTGTTGTGCTTCTTTTCATTCCTTTTATCATCATCTTTTCCTCCTATACTATCATATTCATCGCTGTCTATCACATGAATGCCCCCAAGGGAAGAAACAAAGCTCTGGCCACTTGTTCATCACACCTGATGGTAGTGGGGCTCTTTTATGGACAGTCATTTTCACCTACATGTCTCCTGGTTTCTCACACAGCCCTGGTCAGGACAAGGCTGTATCAGTGTTCTTTTCAATCATCACCCATATGTTGAAACCTTTTATTTATAGCCTGAGAAACAAAGAAGTTTGGGGGACATTGAAGAAGATACTGGAAAGCTGTCTTTTTTTTTTCAAATTAAAACCCCCAGGCTTCTTGTCTCATAAAATCTAATGAACATTGAGTAATGTCTGCAAGTCAGTACCTGTGGGCTTTATGTTCTCTGTTTCTAAATATTTGTGATCTTCTTTGATTTGATTTGATTTGATTTGTGGTCTACTTAAATTTCATATATCTTTTACTATGTAGAATTAATGTTCCTACCTTCAGTCAGAATTGATTTCTTAGTATTACATTTAATTTTCTTTTTAAACCATACTTTTAATATATATATCCTGAAAATTATTCTGGGTGCATATGTTTGTACTGTCAAAGTTCTTACATTCAAAGCAAGCATATAAACTTCTTCACAAAGTTTTTATAAAATTTCCCAACTTGTGAAATAGCACACAAAATATATTATTTCAGTTAATAAAGATTCACCAACAATTTTTTACTTAGAAAAACAGTTCAATGGAATAATATATAAAGAAAGATTTTCATTTCAGCCTAAAATAAATTCAGTATACAGAAGTCAGATTTTAAAACAACTGAAAGACCAGTAATTAATTATTATATAGATTATTATAAATAAAGAATAAATATTATTTAGGCAGATATAATGTTTATTCTATTATTTTGAAAGAAATATGCAAATTAGATAGACCACTAATTTCAAAACACAGAATGAACAATTTACATGAGTAATTCTGTTTTATTTATGATTATTTTACTGTTATTTTGTTTTTTTGTGTGTGTGTAGTAGCTCTTCTTTTTTCAGTCCTGCAGGTTTTCCTAGAGGTCCTCTAATGGGAACATGGCATCTTTTGTTTTTGGAAATGGTTTCCTTTCCAAGTCTATGTTGTTCTATTATGACATCCAAAAACTTTCCATACCTCTGACCACATCTTTGGTCAACTAACCCAGGTATTGAGCCCATGAGCCTATTCGGTGAATTTTTTGGAATGAAGAAACTCACAAAAGGAGGGACAATTTCCTTCAGCTTGGATAAAATAGTAAGAACATGATTCCAGAACCATACATTCCCAATCAAAGGGTAAAAAGGACCTAACTGCAGTAGGTGATACTGAGATTAGCCAACAAAAGAAGTCAGGATGAGATACAGTATTTGTGAGAGTGATAAAATGAGACTAGAAGTATTGTTACAATATCTATATCCAGAAGTACCTCAGCAATGTTATTCCCATGGTTATTTCAGATTTGCTGATGTGAAACACTTCTTCAGAACTTTGCCACAATGAATGGAAATTTTCCAGTTGGTGTTTGTTCCCTCAGCCTGTGACCTTTAGTGCAGATGATTTGAACAGAACTGTCAGCTAACCTGAGCTGGATATGAAACATGAGGACCAATAAAACTTTCATTTAAAAATTAATCGTACTTCTCTTTTTGAAAGCATTAAGCATTTTTCCCTTTATTAGAGAAGTTATGGGTATACAGAACAACCATGCATAAAATACAGGATTCCCACATACCACCGTACAAGTAACACCTTGCATTGCTGTGGAACATTTGTTACAATTGATGGTAGCACATTTTTATAATTGTACTATTAAATATAGTCCATGGTTTAATTCAATATTCACTACCTGCATAGTGAGCTTCCATGGTTTTATTTTTATTTTTTTATTTTTTATTCTATTACCATACATACAATCTATTTATTTCCCCTTTAAATCACATTCAGATACATATTTCAGTGCTGTTAATTGTGTTCACAATGTTTGCTACCATCACTACCATCCATTACCAAAACTTTTCCATCATTCCAAATAGAAAACCTGTATATTTTAAGCGTTAACTTCCCTTTCTCTCTCCTCAACACATTGGCTCATCCCGTATATTCTAGATTCTGCCTCTATGAGTTTGCTAATTCTAATTATTTCAAATCATTGAGGTCATACAATATTTGCTATTTTGTGGCTGGATTATTTCAGTCAATATGATGATGTCAAGGATTGTCTATGTTGTCTTTTGCATCAGGATTCTGTTCCTTTTTAGGGCTAAATAATATTAAATTGTCTGTATATACCATATTTTATTTATTTTTTCATTGGCTGATGGATCATTGAATTTCTTCCATCTTTTGTGATTGTGAATAATACCTCTATGAACATTCATATGCAAATATCTGTTCGAGTCCCAGCTTTCAATTCTTTTGGGTACACCTATTAGTGGCCTTACCAGGTCATATGGTAGTTCTATATTTAGCTTTCTGAGAAACCAACAAGCTATCTTCCACAGCAGCTGTACCATTTTACATTGCCTCCAGCAATGAATGTGTTCCTATTTTTCTGCATCCTCTCAAACACCTATTATTTTCTGTTTTTCTAATAGCAACCTCTCTAATAGGTATGAAATGTCTCATTGTGGTTTTGATTTGCATTCCTTGATGGCCAATGATGTTGTGTATATTTTATTGTAGTTTCTGTCCATTTGTATATCTTCTTTGGAAAGATGACTATTCAAGTCTTTTGTCCATTTTATATTGGACTATTCAGCTTTCTCCTGTTAAGTTGAAAGATTTCTTTATATATTCTGGATATTAACCATTTATCACATATGTGGTTTCCAAATATTTTCTCCCATTGTGTAGGTTGTCATTTTACTTCCATGATAAGTCCTTTGAGGACAAAAAAATTTTTGAAATATATTTTTATTTTTTTAAAGATACTTAAATTATACAAATGTTACACAAAAATATAGGGATTCCCATATGCCCCACTCCCCATACCTTCTCATATAACCAAACTCCTTAATTAGTGTGGCACATTCGTTGCAATTGATAAACACATCCTGGCACATTGCCATTGAACATGGACCATAGTTGACATTGTAGTTTACACTCTCTCCCACACAATTCTGCAGGGTATGGGAAGATATATAATGGCATATATCTGTCATTGCAATGCGATTCAGGAAGATTTCCACGTCCCCCAAAAGCCTACACATTATACCTGTCTTTCCCTCCCCCTGCCACCAGAGCCTCCATAGCCACTGCCTCCATATCAATGCTGTAATTTCCTCCATTGCTAGAATCACAAGTCTGTTGTAGAATACCAGTAAGTCCACTCTAGTCCATAGTTCATTCCCAAACCCTGAGGTTTCTGGGATGGTGATGCACACTCCACCTCTAATTGAGATGGGGCTTCAATTTCATAAAGCTGATGGATGGGACTCTCTTGCTTGCAATTGTAGGCTCTCTTGTTTCCTTGGTATGGTGGTTGTCAATCCTCACCTCTTTGTTAGTTGTCCTGTGTGAGTCCAATGAACAGGGGAGTAGGTGTTGCAACTCTGCTGGGGCTCAGAGCCCAGCTGGCACATGGACAGCCCAAAGATTCAAGTCTCTTTGATGTATACATACCAACTCCAGCACCAAGTATAGGTTCAAAAAGAAGGGACAGATGAGCCATGTGTGGGGATGCCATAACTGAGTCCAACTCTGTCACACTTAGGAGCACAAATTCCAAAATAAATCTTAACTTTGATGAAGTTCCATTTACTCATTTTGCTTTTTTGGCATGTGCTTTAGGTATAAAGTCTAATAAACCATTGCCTAATACAAGGTCCAGAATATGCTTCCCTACATTTTTTCCCTAAGGGTTTAATAGTTCTAGCTCATATATGTAGGTCTTTGATCCATTTTGAGATGATTTTTATATAATATGTAAGGTAGTCGTTCTCCATACTTTTACTTTTTTTTTGATAAATGGAGATCCACTTTTCCCATCACATTTTATGGAAGAGACTATTCTTTACCAATTGAATGGGCTTGGCACCCTTGTCAAAAATCATTTGGCCCCAATAGAATATACAAGGCATGAGACTGTATAGCACAGTGACACAGTGAACTATGTGGTGGAGGTTGGACTGTGCTTAGCAATACAAATATGAGAGTGTTATTCTGATAAAGTATAGCAAATGTAAAATACTAATATACAGTGTTAATAATAGGGGGTGTATGGAAAAATATACCAAGTTGTATGCTATGTACCATGGTTGATGGTAATAGTCTGATCATGTTCTTTCATAATCTGTAACAAATATTCCACAGCAATGTAAGGTGTTGGTGGAGGGGTGGTGTATGGGAACTTTTCACATTATGCATGATTGTTTTGTAGGCTCAAAACTTCTCTGAAAAGAGAAGTAGATGTGACTCAACCAGTTGGGTACCTGCCTACCACATGGGAAGTCCTGGTTTCAGGTCCTGGTGCTTCTTAAAAAGAAGATGAACAGTTATGACCCCTACTGCAACAAGCCAGATGCCACCACTACTAAAATGAGCAGATTCCACAAGCAAGCAGGTGACACAGTCAGTGGGGAGTGGATATGACTCAGCCATTAGGCATTCACCTCTAATGTGAGAGGTCCTGGGTTTGGTTGCCTCCTGGAGAAGGAAAGCAAACAATCAGCAGACAGATGAGAAGAAGGATAAACAAAAATAAAAATAAAGTATTATTTTAAATAAATCTAAGAATTAAAAAAGAAGAAACAATCAGTTGGCCTTAAATGTGAGTGTTGATTCCTGAGTTCTCAGTTCTATTCCTTTGTTCTATATGTCTATCCTTGTGTCAGTACCATGCTGGTTATTTATTTAAAATTTTTAGTGATGTATGTTGTTCATATAAGAACATCCATAAACAATAAGTGTATGTAAAAGTTGTGAACTTACCAAACAAAGATACATATATCATACAGATCTCTCATACATCACCCTGCCACCAACATCTTGCATTGCTATGAAACATTTATTGCAAACTATGAAAGAGCATCATCAATATATTACTAGTAACTATAACCAGTATCTTGTATTTGGTGTATTTTACCCCAACCCACTTGATTATTATCATCCCATATTAGTGTTATATATTTGTTATAGGTCATGAGAAAATATTCTCATATTTGTTCTTTTGCCCCCTTTCTATGCAATTCTCCTTCTAGGACACACATAACATATGTGTTTGTGTTTTTTCTACTGTCAATTAATTCTTTGGGAACTTGTTAAATTTGTTTCCATTAGTTTCTATTTCTGTTCTCCTGTCCTCTGTTCTCCTGGACCATATCATCCTTGTATTAGCCAGCCAAAGGGGTGCTAATGTGAAATACCAAAAGTGGGTTGGTCTTCATAAAGGGTATTTATTTGGGGTAGAAGTCCACAGATACTAGGCCATAAAGCATTAAGTTTCTTCTCTCACCACAGTCCACTGCCACGTGTTAGAGCAAGACAGCTGCCGATGTTTACCAAGTTTCAGGGTTCTTGGGTTTCTCTCTTCCCGGGGCTGCATTTCTCTCCAGGCTTAGCTCCTGTTTCCTCCACAAGGTCAGCTGTAGATGATCAGCTGAATGGCTCACTTCTCTTCTCCTGGGCCTTCTTTCCAACATCAAAACTGCTTCTCAAAAACTGCTTCAACTCTGTTCTTGCCATGTCTTTAATATTTGATTCCCCACCCACCAAGGGGTGGTGCTCAATGCCCTACTGATGTGGCCCAGTCAACGCCCTAATCATAACTTAATCATGCCCAGATTAACAGATCAGTTTACAAGCATGATCCAATTATATTTTTGGAATTCATAATTACATTAAATTGGCCAATGGCTATACTCCACCCACTGAAATCCAAAAATACATTACAATATTCAAAAAACCTTAAATCAGTAACAATTCAACTACAGAATCATATCATAATCATTTTAAAGAAATACAGTTCATCTTGAGGCAAAGTCCCATCGCTGTAGACCTCTGAAACTTACAAAACCATTTTAACTGCTTCCGATACACAAATGGAAAGACAAAGGATAAATATTTTCAATATCATAAGGAGAAATTGGGATGTTAAACATGAGTCATGGATCCTTTACAGATCAGTAAAACTGCAGGGCATCCTCCATTCAATTTCAAAGTCTGAGAGTCATTCTTATGATGATGGTTTCTTCTCCTTGGGGCCACACGGGAACCCACCCTTTCCACAGGCTTCCCCAATGGCCATTTTCTTGGTTCCACCCTCATCAAGCATCTGGGTGTCAACCAAGCTCCAGACCTCACCCTCCAAGAGTGTTGGGATGATTGCCACACCTTACCCAAACTTTGGGTTAAAGTCTTACCCCCCATAGTGCAGTGAGGTGAAGACAACATTCCCCCTAACCTTTGGCATGCAGGTTCAACCCTCTCAGAGCAACGAGTTGACCTCCTGGCCTTCCCTAACCTTTGGCATACAGGTTCAACCCTCTCAGAACAATGGGTTGACCACCTGGCCTTCTCTAATCCATGGGGGACAGGTACACTCCTCTCAGACCTATGGGGTGTTGACCTTAACTGCCCTAATCTTTGAGGAATGTGCTCCACCCTCCCTGCACCCTGGGTTGGCAAAACTCTCCCAGAACATCCATTGGGGACATCCACCCTCTTCAACTGCTGGGGAAAACTCACCCTCTCTGCACACATGGGAGGGGCTCCTCTCTTGGCCCAAGGAGATGTCTTAAGTCCAGATCTCTGCTTCCACGGTTTTTTTCTTAAAGTTGATTCTCCTTCAGTCTCTCCTTTCCATATCCTCTTTTGTCCAAGCTGACAGTGGTTTTGTTCATACAGTCTCTCAAAAGCTTTGTTGGCTTAGCATGCAGGAAGCAGGGGTCCAACCCATGAGACAGAAAGACTTTCTGCAAGTCTTTCCTAGATAACTGCATCTTCAATTCTGAGTTACAAGTTCCAAGTTTAGTAAAGTCTTCAAATGGGGCACTTTCATCTGGAAGCTTGATTTCCAGAAACTTGGAAGTTCCGGAGTCAGTTTCTGCTTTCTTTGTGCCCAAAAGTTCAGTCCTTAGTGTATTTCTCTCATTTAGTATTTTGCTATAAGCTGCAAGGAGAAGCCAAGCCACATTCTCCAAATTTACCTTGGAAAGTTATTCAGCTAAATGTTCCAGTTTGCCATTTTCAAATTCTGTCTTCCATATAACACCAGGAGTTAATCTTGCTAAGTTCTCTGCAACTTTAAAACATGGATCACCTTTCCTCCAGTTTCCAATAATAGTTTCATCATTTACTTCTAAGGCATCATAGAAAGTCTCTTTAGCGTCCATATTACTATCAACAGTCTCTTCAAAGTGATCTAAGACATTTCCATCAAGCATTTCACAATTCCTCCAAAAAAATACCCCTTATCTATTTATAAAACCATTCCAACATTTTGGTATATGAAAAAGCACTTCTCCACTCCTCGGCACCAAATTCTGTATTAGTCAGTCAAAGGGGTGCTAATGTTGAATACCAAAATTGGGTTGTCTTCATAAAGGGTATTTATTTGGGGTAGAAGTCCACAGATGCTAGGCCATAAAGCATTTAATTTCTTCTCTCACCACAGTCCACTGCCATGTGTTAGAACAAGACAGCTGCCAACGTTTATCAAGTTTCAGGGTTCTTGGGTTCCTCTCTTCCCGGGGCTGCATTTCTCTCCAGGCTTAGCTCCTGTTTCCTCCACAAAGTCAGCTGTAGATGATCAGGTGAATGGCTCACTTCTCTTCTCCTGGGGCCTTCTTTCCAATATCAAAACTGCTTCTCAAAAACTGCTTCAACTCTGTTCTTGCCATGTCTTTAATATTTGATTCTCCACCCACCAAGGGGTGGTGCTCAATGCCCTACTGACGTGGCCCAGTCAACGCCCTAATCATAACTTAATCATGCCCAGATTAACAGATCAGTTTACAAGCATGATCCAATTATATTTTTGGAATTCATAATTACATTAAGTTGGCCAACGGTTATAATCCTGTTTCTTAGTATGACCTGTAATTTTTTGCTGATGTCTAGGAGTCTGATTATGTTATTGAGTTTGCTCTGATGGTCAATTTCTCTCTCTTGCATAGTGTTTTTATTCATGGCTCTTTATTGATTTATAGTTCAAACTTATTCTAAAACATAAAAATTGCCCTGTTTAAATTAACACAGGGTCAGTGACCCACTAATGGGGCACAGAGCATATCCAAGTCAGCCTGGGAATAAGGACAAGAGAGACTCCAAAAAGTCCTCTTTACCTTCACTTTCCTGGCCTGCCAGTCAGATGGTGCTCTTTGTCACACTTTTCCATAGATGTGATTCTTTCAACCTCTATTGGCTTGGTTTTCAGAGACAGTTAGAGCTGTCATTCAAAGCCAGGCCCTGCTACTTAAGCTTGCCAAAGAAAAATCCATACAGCCCTCCACCACTACTTTCCTCTTCCTAAAACAGTATAAGTATTTTCTTCTCTCAGTTGGCCACTGTCAGCAACAGGTTCTACCGAAGGTATTCATCTCAAAGCTTGTAGACAGGCACTGTTCCCAGCTACCAGGTCTAGTAATTCATGCTTTTCTTTTTAGTCTCTTCATTTCTCTGTCCCCACTCCCTCCTGGATAATGTGCATGGCATTTTCTTTGTCTCCAGCTCCCCAAATCTTCTCCTTCAGACAATTTCTGCTGCTCCTACACTGTTCATGCAAGTGAGTTGAACCCTGATTTCCTACTCTGATGCCATTTTCCTAAGATATAAATTCCCTCATTTGTGAAAAGCAGTTTGCTGGATAAAGAATGTTTGGCTGGCAGTTTTTCTTTTTCAGTACTGTAAATATGTCATATCACTGCTTTCTTTCCTCCCTGTTTTCTAATGAAAAATCAGCATTTAATGTATTTGAGGATCCCTTGTATGAGACACATTGTTTTTCTCCTGTTGATTTTCAGAATTCCCTCCTTATTTTTTTGTTTTTGACATGCTTATGTGTCTCACATTATGTCTATTAGAGTATCCTATCTGTGGTATGTTGTTCTTAGACATGTACATGTATATCTTTCACAAGTATAAAGAAATATCTGTTCATTGTTTCCATCTAGATCTGATGGCAGCCTCAACCTAGACTGCAGCCCTATCTCTGGCAGAAAAGAAGCTGACAGGATCTGATTTAGCCTCTCCCCAGAAAACTGCTGGTGTTTCAATAGAAACAGACTGTGTAATTGGACATGTGTGGCTCCATCACCACCCCCTAATAGGATAGGAGATGATCTGTGGTTCCTCAGACTCTCTGTGCAACTGCAGGTGCTTTTGGCCCAGGGACTAGTTTTTTGGACACCTGTGTTTCCATCTGCACCCCTAAAAAGGCAGAAATGACAGTACTCCTTCTGCCTCTCAAGGCAACAACAGGCATTTTTGGCCCACATTGATTAGATTGTTGGACACACGGGAGGGTCCATTATCACACCTGGCAGGGAAGGAAGGGGCAAGAGATACATTAATCCACCTGGTCAACTGAGGTCAGTTTTGACTTGCATGGCTTAGTTTGCTGCCCATACATGCAGATCCAGACCTTCCAGGCAGGGGAAGAAGGGGTGTGAAGCTTCATCAGTCTCTCTGGGCAACTACAGATGGACTTGTCCTGCATGGCTTGGATTACTGCACACCTCTGGAGCTCTTTCCATATCCTTGGTATAAGAAAAAAGTTGGGAGAAGTTTCAGTGGTTCCTGGAGTGACACAGGCAGCTTTAGCCTCCACAGTTTACAGTACAAACTACATCTTGGTTCTTATTACACAACTAGCAAGGGAGAAAGAGCAAAAATGTCATAACAAAGAAAGAAACTGTGCCCAGGATAAATACATCTAGTAAACCAGATGCCAAGACACCAACAAAAATTACAGTCCTACCTAGAAACAGGAAGATATGGCCCACTCAAAGGAACAAGAGAACCTTCCAGATGGCATTAAAAAGTAATGACAACTAATCACAGATGTTCAAGAAATTTCCTTAATAAATTCAATGAGATGGCTAAAGATATTAAAGATATTAAGAAGACACTGAGTGAGTAGAAAGAAAAATTTTAAAGCACACATAGAAAAATGGCAGATCTTATGGGAATGAAAGATACAATAAAGGAAATGAAAAAGTACACTGGAGGCATGTAACAGCAGATTGGAGGAAGCAGAACAAAGGATCAGTGAGCTTGAAGGCATGGCCTCCGAAAGTGAACATACAAAAGAACAGATGAAGAAAAAAATGGAAAATAATTGACCTGGGTCTCAGGGAACTAAATGAATGCAAAGATATTCAAACATACATACAGAACGAGAAGAGAAGGGAAATGGGGCAGAAGGAATATTTGAAGAAATAATGGTAGAAAATTTCCCAACCTTATTGAAGGACATAGTTATCCATGTCCAAGAAGCACAATGTACTCCCATCCAAATAAATCTGAATAGACCTACACCAAGACAAATACTAATCAGAATGTCAAATGCCAAAAACAATGACAGAATTCTGAGAGCAGCAAGAGAAATGCAATGCATCACATACAAAGGAAACCCAACAAGATTAAATGCTGATTTCACATCATAAATCATAGAGGTAAGATGGTGGTGGTATGATATATGTAAGGTATTGGAAGACAAAATAAAACTTCCAGCCAAGAATCTTATATCCAGCAAGATAGTCTTTCAAAAATGAAGATGAATTTAGAATATTCATAGATAAACAGAAACTGAGTGGTTGTAACCAAGAGACCAGCTTGACAGGAAATACTAAAGATAGTGCTACAACCTGAAAAGAAAAGACAGGAGAGAGAGGATTGGAAGACAGTCTAGAAATGAGAAATGAAGACTATATCAGTAAAAATAACTAAACGTGTCAAAAGAGTGGTGAAAATAAAATATGGCATATAAAGCTCAAAGTTCAAAATGGGTAAAATAACTACCTTTACAGTAATAACATTGAATGTTATGAATGAAGAAAATATTATGAATGAAGAAAATATGAGCCATCTATATGCTGTCTAAAAGAGACTCAACTTAGACCCAAAGATAACAATAGTTTGAAAGTGAATGTCTGGAAAAAGGTATTCCTTCATGCAGTAACATCAACACCAAAAAAACAAAACAAAACAAAACAAAAGACCTGAAGTAGCTATAATTATATTGGATGCAATAGACTTTAAAAGCAAAACTGTTACCATAGACAAGGAAGGACATTATATATTAATAAAAGAAGCAATTCACCAGGAAGAAATAACAATCATAAATGTATATGCACCTAACTAGGATGCTCCAAAATACATGAGGCAGACCCTGGCAAAACTGAAGGGATAAATAAATGTCTCGGCAATAATACTTGGAAACTACAAGTATTATCAGCATTGTACAGAACGTCTGGAAGGAGGATCAAAAAAGAAATAGTGAGCTTGAATAATATGATAAATGTACTAAACTTAATAGACATATACAGAATATTGCACCCTAAAACAGCAGGGTATACATTCTTCTTAAGTGCT
This sequence comes from Cabassous unicinctus, assembly GCA_029593785.1. Taxonomy (NCBI): domain Eukaryota; kingdom Metazoa; phylum Chordata; class Mammalia; order Cingulata; family Chlamyphoridae; genus Cabassous; species Cabassous unicinctus. Next base: position 1,143 of record JAQZBX010025269.1, on the reverse strand, counting down.
AAAGGATCTTTCTCTAGAGTAGACATTTGTTGGGTTACAAAGCAGGTCTCAATAAATTCAAGAAGATCAAAATCATACACAGTGCTTTTTCTGATCAAAATGGAATAAAGTTGGAAATCAGCCACAGGTAGAGATTGTGAAAATGGCAAATATATGTAGATTAAATGACACACTCTTAAATAATCAGTGGGTCAAACAAGAATTTTCCAGAGATCAAGAAATATCTCAAGATGGATGAAAATGAGAACACAGCATACCAGAACCTATGGAATTCAGCAAAAGCAGTGCTGAGAGGGAAATTTAAAGCCTTCAAATGCTTACATTAAAAAAAGAGAAAGAGTTAAAATCAATGACCTATCTACACAGATGGAGGAGTTAGAAAAAGAACAGCAAACTATTCCCAAAGCTAGCAGAAGGAATGAGATAACTAAGGTTAGAGCAGAAATAAATGAAATTGAGAACACCAAAAAAATTAGAGAATTAACAAAACCAAAAGTTGGTTCTTCTGAAGATTAAAAAAATTGTCAACCCTTAGCTAGACTAACAAAGAAAAAATGAGAGATGATGCAAATAAATGAAATAAAAGATGAAAATGGGGACATTACTACTGATCCCACAGAAGTCAAAGAGATCATAAGAGGATACTATGAACAACTGTACACCAACAAACTAGATAATGTAAATGAAGTGGAAAAACTTAGGAACATACCAACAACCTACACTGACCCTAGAAGAAATAGAAGACTTCAACAAAACAATCACAAGTAAAGAGATGGAAATAGTCATCAAACAACTCCTCAAAATGAAAGCCCAGGACCAGATTCTTTCACTAGTGCATTCCACCAAGCATTCAAAGACTTTATACCAAATTTACTCAAAATGAAAAGCCCAGAACCAGATTCTTTCACTAGTGCATTCTACCAAGCATTCAAAGATTTTATACCAAATTTACTCAAGCATTCCAAAAAATTGAACAAGAAGAAACACTACCAAACACATTCTATGAAGCCTAATATCAAAGCCAGATAAAGATATTATGAAAAAAAGAAAATTACAGGCCAGTTTCCCTAGTGAATACAGATGTGAAAATCCTCAACAAAATACTTGCTAATCGAACCCAACAACACATTAAAAGAATTACTC
>JAQZBX010025268.1:0-29649 GCA_029593785.1 Cabassous unicinctus | reverse complement strand
GAAATTACTTTGTATAATTTCAATCTTTCTGAATTTACTGTGATTTGTTCTGTGGCCTAGCATGTGGTCTATCTTGGAGAATGATCCATGTGCACTTGAGAAGAATGTATAGCCCACTGAATTTGGCTGTCGTGTTCTCTATATGTCTTTTAGGTCCAGCTCCTCTAATGTATTATTCAAAGTCTTTGTTTCTTCATTAATTCTCTGTGAAGATGCTCTGTCTAATGGTGATAATGGTGTTTTTGAGTGTGGTAAGTTTTCACTTTGACAACAGAGACCTTGTATATGCTAAGCAGGAGCCCTTCCACTGAGCTAATATGCCTTCTTAGGTTAGCAAGGCATTTCAGAAACCTATCAGCCTCTATTCCCTCCCTGTTATTGCTGCCTCTTTTCTGATGTAAGTTCTTTCTTTCACTAGGCTACTAGGTGTGACAGCCTGTCTGAAGAGGCCCTGCTCCCTTATCCCTGTCATATCAGTGTCCCTTCCAAGTGGGACTAGGCTGGCTAAAATTCCCACAAACAGAAATCTCTCTACCCTCTCAGACCCCTCCTCCTCCCAGGGAGGTCACTGCCACATTCCTTTTGCAGGAGAAAGCCAGCAGCTCCACTTGGGTTATTTTTCCTGAGGGCAAGGTATAAGCACCACTTCTAGCCACTGGCAGGAGAAACTAAAGATTTTTCACTGTCTTCCTTTGCTTTCTAACACCCTCCTAGATGACTCAGAGGACATCTCTCCTCTCTCCATATACCTTGAGGTGCTGGCAGGGAGAAAGAATTCTGTTCTCCTCTTAGTCAGATACTTTTTCCCAGGAGTTTTATCCTAACCTGATATATCAGGGATGGGGGAGGGGAGCCTATCCAGGTTGCTGAGAGGATCAATAACTCACAGTTTGCTGTTTTGTCTTCCTCCTCTCTGTCCCTGACTCTCCTGTTAGTTGTGAAGTAGTGTCTTGGTCTGCTGTACCCCAAAGCAGATCGCCAAGGCAGCCTAGACTCCATCTCACTTTTAGTAAGAGCTAAGCTTTATTTGTCTACATCATTGGCCTTGTTCCCCAATGTTTTCCGATGTTATGTATTTTTAATGAAAAAATAACAGCATGCATTTTTTCTTTTCAATCATGCTTCAGTGCAACAATTGAACAGAACACTTTTTACTAAGGGAATTTGGTGCTGGGTATCTAGGAATTCCTCCGATGTCCCCACCCCACTATAATTCAGAACTGACCAACCATGGAAGCTTTCTCTACAGGAAGGGAGAAAATGGATGCTAAAAAATGCAGCAGAGAAAGTGGGATGCTCCCATTTTCATCATTTTATTTATACCATCTACTGTCAAATGGAGACAGAACTGATGTATGCCTGCTCCACTCTCCCTTTTCAAATCATAGGAGGGGATCGCCAACTGACCAGTTAATATGTAGAAGACTAAGGAAGAAAGGGAATCTGGAGAATCATGTTTGTAGTTTTCTGACTTGAAGGATGATGGAATGGAGTTTCAGTGAGAAAACCCATAGTATTCATCACACATAGAGAATGACTAACACCAAATTTATTATGCTTTTTAGTTACTGCTAGAGCAGTAGAAGGAGGGAGTAATAGGTATGGAACTATAAAAATCATCAGGAAGTTTGCTTGCATCTATATTATATTTCTCTATAAAAATTATTAGGTTAAATATTGTATAATTTTGAGTAAGATAAACATAGATATTAGGTTTCTGCATGTTCATTATATTATTCCTGCACTTTACTGTATATTTTATATATTTTAGGATAAACAAAACATTTATTCTTTTGATGAAAATATTATGACTTTGGAAAATATTCTTTGTGTCTAATTGAAGATTAATACGTCACAGTAAAAATAAATTGAGTATAATTAGTTACTTCGGTCCTTGATAGCCTTTAAATTCAATAGATGTCTCTGCATAGACACATTATGACCCATTATAGTGTTTAAACATGAAATAAGTCCTGTCATACTTACCTGGCAGGGGAGATACCATGATCTCGAAGGTGGTTTTCCCAGGGCAAGGCTTATCCATTGCACTCTGGATGTGCTGACCCCCACGATTACCCCAAATGTGGGAAACTTGATTGCATAATTTGTGGTAGTGTGTGTTTGCACTCTCCTCCCCCCCCCAAAAAAAATGCTGTCAGCATATTTCTAGAAGTGATACTGTGCCATATTTGTTTAAAAATATATACTTGATTCCTTGCAATTAATGATAATGTGATTACATTTTAAAATGGATATTTGTGCTTTTTTTCTCCCAATACTCATGAAGCAGTCTAATATATCTTCTGCTTTTGAATTTGCATTAAACCAATTTGAATACTTGTCTTTATCTTAGGGCAGCAGGATACAATTTACTATTTTAATGTTAAAAGCTTATCATACAACTGGTAATCATTGTTTAACAAGCATAGGTGGGATACAGTTAACTGGTTTTATGTAAAGTTTAGAAGGAGTTAAGTTTACTGCTCTGAGAATCATTTCTCTGAGAGACATCACCATGGTGACCACACAAGTTTGTCTCCTTTGAGTTTTTTAAAGACGGGTACTTACTGATCCTTGAGAATTTCCCTGAATTCCTTTACCAGATTAACAAACCAATTAACTGCAGGTTACAAGGGAGCTAAATAAAATTTTAACTCATGATAATTGGGAGGTTATTTAACAAGGCTCTCTGAGTGCTCAGCTTTGCCAAAGCTCATTAAAAGTTTTCTGCCACAATCCCTGGGGCCTGACTTAATAAATCTCTGAATATTTTTCTTCCAGTTAACATCCTTCCCTCCCATGCTTGGACCACAGACACAAAGTTACCAGCAATTAATGCTTTGAAGTCTTCATTAGTGGATGTAGTATCTCCATATATGCCAAATTATATAGGTTTCAGGATAGTTGAAAGTTCATGTGTCCTTCAACTTATTTTTAAAACTTTTGTTAAACATATATTGAGTAATAGAAGATACCACAGGCCCCCTCAACATATTTCAGGATGTATATAAGTTAAAATACACATAATTGTAAGTACAATAATCCTATTGATGATTGGGAAGGATCACGCAGCAACCTCTCAAATATAAGTGTTTGGGGGGTGCTATTATTCTTAGTCTTTCTTTGCTTCTTAAGCATTTAATATGCAAGCATTTAAAAAAACTAAACAAAACCCCATTAGCCAATCATTTAACTCAGTTACTATATTTATAGACAATAAGATAGATTTATTAGACTATATCATTTCTGAGATCAGTTTCATCTTTCAGTTTAATTTTCTTTATTAATTTTCAATGATAGATACCCTATAGGGTATTGGAGAGCAATGACAGGTGGATTAATGTAAATGACAAGGATATTTTTTGAGGGCCTCAGAATCACAACTTCCTAGCTTTGATTCTCCATAACTCCTCATTTGAAGATCTCCCTGAGAGAAATATAGACAACATCGACAATCAAACAAATCCTCTTTAAAAACATGATTTATTTATTTGTTTGTATTTTTCAAATTCCCAATTTAGTTGCTTAAAGATCTGGAATAGATGCTAACCAGGCTAAATTCCCTCTTTGCCCATTTCACACTAAATTGAGAGATAAGCTCAATTCTCATATATATATCCAAGGGTCCAAGTGCATGAAATTTATTATTCCTTATAGCTAGAAATGGAGTTGATGGTCCAGGTTAGTCATGAATTAATTGTTTTTATTTAAAATTTTATTTTTATATCAATTTTACAAGTTACTCAGTTAACACAAGATAACTGCAATAATAATAAATCTGCTTTAGTTAGTGGTGACACCCCTTCCCTTATTTTTGTTTATTACTCAATCTTGAGGGATTTGGGATGAGGTCCACTCTGACTGTTTCAGGTTGAGAAGGGATGTATTATGAGGCACAGGAATGGAATTGTTTTGCTTGCAGTTGAAAATATTCCTTAGTTTGTGGATGGGACTGGTCCATCATCATACTGTTGTTAGTTGTCCAGGACAGGCCTGGAGAGCTAGAGGCTAGGAGATGACCACATATCTGCTGGGTTTCAGGGCTCAACCAACATAAGGACATCTCAAAGGTTTTAAGTCTCTGAGACTTAAAAGAAGTAGAAGAATCATGATTAAGGAATTTATAAATCAGTATAATTATGTTGTATTGGGGAATTAACATTTCCTATATTCCCAGATAGTGCCCACCAAAAGAGTGTTAATTTTATGTGGCTGTGTGGCTTGCCTATTATGTCTTGTAGTCCCCAGGGCCATCAGAAGAACTTTTGTTGGAGGCTTTGTATACTGTGACACTTTGTGACTTCTGGCTAAGATCTGCATAAGCATAATCTCTGCAATGACTTCCCAACTCACCTTGAAAACTCTTAGCCATAAAACTATTTTATTTAGTATTTTCCCCTTTTGACCAAGGTCTTTCTGATTTTGCTAGATAGTTCTGTTGTTTTCTAAAGTAGTTGCCCATATTTACATGACCAGCAACCATTCTGAGAATTTGTTCGTTCATAGCTAACTTAAATCATTGTGAAACATTTTTAAAAATTTTACAATTTACTGAGTTTGAGGATATGTCTTTGTGTTTTTATTTTTTATTTCCCAGATTATTGTGGTTGAACAATTTTTCATTTATTTACATGAAATTTTCATTTCTTCCTTGAAAAAAAAAATGCTTGTTCAAATATTTTACTCTTTCTCCCCAGAGTTTGTCTGCCTTTAATTTATTAATTTGTCAAAGTTACCTATGTATTCAAGAAACTAATTGTTTATGCAAGCTCTATTCAATAGACCTTAATTTCATACATGCACTATACTCATTTTATTTCCCTCCCTGGGATTCTGTTTTCATACTGAGACAGGAAACATCATTGGATATGCTTGGCATCTCTTCATATGCAAGATAGAAATGAGGAATTAAGATATGATATCCCCATGGATATCATATCCCTTCTCCTGCCCAGGAGGACTCTGTACATGAACAATAAATGGGTTTTCAGAAAATGGTCATGTGAAATGAAACTATTAGTGGCACTTTGTTGCGGCCCGCTGGAAACGTACTTACATTCCTTTCTTCCTGCCCCTTCTCCTTTAACCTGCTCTCATATATATTTCTGGCTAATGAAGTGGTAGTACCTAAGGCTTTTGCTCAAACTTTGCTTTCTGAGGATTGTGAACAAGATGATCTGTTAGGAGGAGTGGCCCTGAGAGAAGGCCCTCAAGATGAGACACATTTGTTGTTGGTGAGTGGAGTGGATATACTTGGGATGTAGGGGGCTTACCTTGTGTTTAAATGAGATAAGAATTAAATGAAATTTGCAAATTAGGGATATGTCGTAGCTGTAGCAATTTAATAGGATAAGGGCAATGAATATTGTAAGGATTTTGTAGTAATCTGCTCACATTAATAATCATTTAAGATTGAAAAGAAGAAAGTATTACTTCAAATCAGCCAACTGTTAACCCAATTCAAGACATTCTGAAAAAAAAAACAACAGAGGGTCACTGAAGCAGCTATTGGAAGATCCTCATATTCAGTTATAGGGAGAATATGACAAAAATTATCTTTCAAGAGTTTGTTGTAAGGATGGTAGAGCTGCACTAAAGGTCAATTCAACTTCTCATCAGGTCTGTTGTATCAAAATCAGGGCACTGATGGGAAAAGAGTAGGATCCTACACCTAATCCAGTACCATTTATGTAATTCTGAAAATCATGAAAAAATTTTTTTTCTAAAGCTTGAAGTACATTAGACACAACCCTACCTTTTGACAAAGGAAAACAATTTCTTTTTCCCTGTTATTTTATGCAATAGGTCACTTGAGGTAGGTGTCACAAAGAATGAAATTTTTCCAGGAATCTCTCTATATTTTCCCTCATTGATCCAGCCTGTTGACAAGGATCAGTGCTAAATGAACTTGAGAAAAAAGTTTTCCAGCGTTGCTATAACAAATTCCATGCACTAGTGGCCTTAAGCAACAGGAATTAATATTCTCATTGTTTAGGGGTCTTGAAGTCCAAACTCAAGATGTCAGGAGCATCATGATTTCTCCTGTGTCTATAATGTTTTGTTAGTGGCTTATGGGCAATTGATAATTCAATCTTTGCCTCTGTCACGTGGTCATGCCTGTCTCTCCATCTCTGTCTCTTCATGTTTTCAAATTACATCTTTTCATAAAAGTCAAGTCATACTGGATTAACTTATACTTGGCTTTGGTTTGGCTTCAGCTTTACTAAAATCCTCTTCCAATATTCTATTTTAAAATGGACACGTATCATTAAGACTTGGGGTTAAGCTTGAATGTGCCTTCATAGTGGATACACATAATATCCCTCTTAAGTACCACCTATGATTCTCTCTACCCCATTTGTTGCTAGGTCCTTTGAGCTCATGCCCCATCCAGCCAAAATTTCTGCTGACCAATTCTGCTGGGCTCTGTGCCTGGCCCCTCTATCTGGCCTCCTTCCACAGGGTTAAAACATCAGAAAACTTAATGACTGTGAATGTGCAACCTGAAAGTGTGGGGAGATGATTTCTGACAGGTAAAAATGTTGTACAATGGGGGACAGGATAAAGTTGATAACTTTGACCAGTTTTTTTGAATTTTGCAAGATGGTTCTGTGAGATTTAGCCATAAGTTGCACTTATTTATTATTTATTTTTGTTCATCAGTTGCATTTAACAGAGTCTTATTTTATATGAAACCTTCATGACATCCTCTATCCTTCCATACCTCACTCTTTATTTACAAAACCCTGCTTCATTGGAATGGTAATCCACAACCAAATAACACCTGAATCATTACCCAAGACTCTGCTTTATGGGGAATCCAGAGAATGGAAATTTGTTTCCGAAATTTGATTTCTGCCTAATTAATCTATCATTTTATATTGTCTTCATTACTGTCAGGTGAATACCTGCAAATTTGTTCTACTTATTTAACATTATTTTCTCCCTTTTTTACCTTGTTTGCACTGATAAAAAATGTTCATAGCTTGCCAATTACACTCATAATGATTAGTTTTGGATTTTTTTTTTCACTATACTAAAGAATTTGATCATTTGGAGAAAATATTTAAAAAAAATTTTTTTGAATCTTCAATCCAGGAGCATTTATTTGAAACTTCATTAATGTCTTTCTCAAATATTTAACATTTTCTAGCAAGAACCTCCATTAATTCCCTTTATTTTAAATATTTCTTGGTTGGTTTTTAATTATGTTAAAAACACATGTTGACTTGTCAACCAACATGAAATCTAGCAACTTAACATTAATTTGCAAATACAGTATAGCATTCTTTTAGCTCCTTTCTCTTTTTCCCCTGCCAGAAGAAGCCAACGTACTGTACCCAGCATTCAGAATCACCTTATTGCCTTTCCATTTAGCTACATCTCATCTAAATATAGATATCAAAGCATATTTGTTTAATTTTAATGTTTTATAAAATTTTAGAATTTAACCTTACTGTATATACTGTTTTGATATTGTATTAAAGAGATTCACCTTATTTTTTTTTTTTTGATAGCTGCAGTGAACTAATCTTGACTGTTGTAAAATATTCCATTCCACTACAAAATATTGATCTATTTTTCTTTGGATATCTCTTTAGTCTTTCCATATATATTTGTAAAGAAGAGTGTTGTTGAAAAACCCCTTATATGAATCCTAGTGTAATTAGAGAAAATTGCCCTTGGATACAGACACAAGAACATAAGTGATAGTTTGAATGGAATGTGAATTTTCAATATATAAATAGTGCCCACCTTTTTCCAACGTCATCATACCTATTTGCATTCTCATCAGCAATGCTAAATGGTTCTATCCATACACATGCTTACAAATACTTTATGTTTTCTAAATATTTTACCATTTTTCTTTTTGAATGGGGCTAAAATTCCATCCTTGACTATTATTTCAGATGTTTATCAGTCATGTTGTTCTCCTTTTTTATTAAATAGCTGCTCATATCTTTTTCTTAGGGGAGATCAAAAGGAAGGATGGTTTTCTCTTTAGTATTTTATTTTGTTTTGCTGGAATTTAGATATAATTTTTAATTTTTTAATAAACATAAAAATACAGAAGAATATATAAGAAACTACCATGAACCCATCAAATATTGCTTTATCTCTGCCCCCATCAACACATCTACAGGCTCTTAATTCTTTAGAAGTATTTAAAGCAAATCTTGCATATTTTATCAATCCTTTATTGTATATCATCTGTAATTTATAGTCAACATCCCAGTTTTATACAATCATGATAACTTATCATGCTAAGAAAATTGATAGTATTTACACAATAGCATACACTTTCTTATCCATAATCATATTTTCTGATTATCTCAATCAGAAAATATGATTATGTAAACCCTTTTTACAATGGGTTTATTTAGATCAGGATATAAAACACTGAGGTGTTCTTATATCATAGGAGGGTATGGTGAAGGATTGTTTTATATAGAATCTTATGCCTGTGCTCTCAGCCCCACCACATGTGTTCAGCCCCCAGTGAAGGTCAGTCTATCAATATGTAAAAGGCTAGAAGTGTCACAGAAAAAAAACTTTTGACAGAAACTCTCAAGCAACCACTGGTGAAAGTCAATCAAGTTCAAAGTGTTTCATCATCCTCACCAGTTGTCATAGATAATTTTTAAGAATTTATTTCATACATTTAGCCAAGGTGAGCCATGGATTTAGGCTGTGTTTGCAAACTGTGATGATTTTCATAATAAGACACACTTTGTCAATCCTCTATCAATTAATTATGCAACTACTATCAATCAACCTATTTCATACCCCTAACTCAGATTCTGCTTCTGGGAAATTCTGAGCTTAGACAAACTTGACCTTCATCACTCTATAATGATGCTACTGAAATTTTAAAGACTTTGTTCTATAGAATGATGCACATTATTTATTTGACTGATTACTTCTTCCTGGTTTCACTTAAAATGCTCTTCCTCATCAACTCCCCCTTTTCATTTTATATTATTTAATTTATGAGAACTAATAATTAAAATAGAGGCTTAATTAGGTTCTGGTTCTTGTTCAGTGGTACTGTCCAAGGCTACTGTCAAGTCTCCAAGAGTCAGCTCATCCTACAGGGCAGTTAGTAATCACTCAGAGCTATCTGAAGCACTTGTTTGGGTGGTCCAGGAGACCAAAAGACTGGAGGAGAATGGAAGGATGACTGCACATCTGCAGTGAAGATTCCTGAGTAAAGCTTTCCATGCAGTGGAAGTCAGTGTCCATCCTCCACTGGTGTTGCAGGCCACCCTAGGAGTTATTCTGTGACTGGAGTTGGAAAGTCTATTTCCCAAAAATGAGGGAAGAAGAGATGGTCAGTCACCAGTTTCAGTTACTGATTAATACATTCAGCTGCCTAAAGTATAATCCTAAGAACAGCTAAAGTTTGAACCTGTCCAAGTCAGAAAGAGGCCAGTAGCCACACTTTTAACTCCACTGCTGGCATAAGGGGAAGCAATGGTGATTGAAAATCACAGTGATGGTAAGGACTGGCTTCTTCCACCCAGTTGAGATTGCAGCCCTAGCCTAAGCTCCAGCCCCAACTCCTGCAAGGATGAACCTAGATGGAGGGAAATGAATCAACCTCTCTGAGCAACTGCAGGTGATTTTAACCAGCACAGATGGGATAGTTGGACACCTTGGGCTTCATCCCCGCAGCCCAATAGGCTAGAAGGGGAGTGATGTTTCCTCAGCTTCTCTAAAAAACTGCAAGTGCTTTTGACACACACTGTTTTTTTGAGCACCTGGTACTCCATCCCCACTCTCCTATAGGTTAGGAGGGGACTGGTGTTTCCTCAGGCTGCAAGATCTGGACTCTTGGGCATGAGTAGCTCCATCTCCACCCTAATAGGACAAGAGGGGGGTGATGATCCCCAGCCTTTCTGGGCAATTTCAGGCACTTTCAGCACGCACTGACTGAAATGTTGAGAGTCTGGCTCCACACTCACTCCCTAGTAAGATAGGTAGCGTCTGGTGTTTCCTCAGCCTCTTCAGAAAACTACAGGGACATTTGACCTGCACACACTGTACTGTTGGGTGTCTGTAGTTCCATCCCCCACCTCTTAATATGATAGAAGTGGATTGGTCCTTCCTCAGCTCTGTGGGCAACAGCATATGCTTTTGGCCCACACAGATTGGTTTCTTGGGTACCTGTGATTCCATCCCTATCCCTTAAAAAGCAGAAGAGACAGTACTACCTTCGCTTATCAGGACAACTACAAGTACTTTTGACCCACATGGATTTGATTCCTGGGCTCTCCAGAGGGTCCATCGCCATCCCTGGTAGGGGAAGAGGATTACATTACACAGATTACAACTGTGGAGTTGTACACCAGTATAACCAACCACATCCTCAGCTGCTACTATACAACCAGAAAGGGAGAAAAGGGCAAGAAAGCCCTAACTAAAGAGGGAAATTTCACCAAGAATAAGTACATCTAGTAAGCCAGATAACAATACACCAACATAAAATTACAATTCATACCAAGAAACAAGAAGATATGGCCCAGTCAAAGGAAGAAGGTAAGCATCCAGATGACATAAAGGAGTTGAGACAACTAATACTGGATGTTCAAACGAATCTCCTTATAAATTCAATGAGATGGCCAAAGAGATTAAGGATATTAAGAAAACACTGGGTGAGCACAAAGAAGAATTTGAAAGCATACTTAGAAATATAGCAAATTTTATTGTTAATAAAGGCCAACAAATGAAATAAAAAATAAACTGGAGGCATATAACAGCAGATTTGAGGGGGGCAGAAGAAAGGATCGATGAGATTGAAGACCTGGCCTCTGAAAGCAAACATACAAAAGAACAGATGAAGAAAAGAATGGAAAAAAATGAACAGGGTCTCAGGGAACTTATTGGCAAAAAACATGCAAACATATTTGTCATGGGTATTCCAGAAGGGAAGAGAAAGGAATAGGGACAGAAGGAATATTTGAAGAAACAATGGTAGAGAATTTTCCAATCCTAGTAAAGAACATAGATATGCATGTCCAAGAAGCACAAAGTACTCCCATGCAAATAAATCTGAATAGACCTACACCAGAACACAATAATCAGAAGGTCAAATGCCAAAGACAGAGAGAATTCTGAAACCAGCAAGAGAAAAGTAATGTATCACATATAAGGAATACACAATAATATTAAGTGCTGCTGTTTCCCAAGAAACCATGGAGGCAAGAAGGCAGTGGTATGATAATATTAAAATTCTGCAAGAGAAAACTTGCCAACCAGGAATCTTATATCCAACAATATTGTCTTTCAAAAATGAGGGTGAGTTTAGAATATTCACAGAGAAACAGGGACTAAGAAAGTTTGTAACCAAGAGACTGGCTTTGCAGGAAATACTAAAAGGAGTGCTACAACCTTAAAGAAAAAAAAAATAGGGGAGAAAAACTTAGAAGAGATTCTATAAATTAAGGTTATATCAGTAAAAGTGACTAAAAGTGTAAAAAGACTGGTGAAAACAGTATATGACATATAAAACCCAAAGGTCAAAATGGTGCATTAAGAAAGGCCTTTACAATAATAACATTGAATTTTAATTGATCAAATTTCCCAATCAAAAGATAGAGTGGTGGAATGAATAAGAATATGTGAGCCATCTATATCTTGTCTATAAGAAATTCACCTTAGACTCAAGGATACCAATAGATTGAAAGTGAAAGGCTGGAGAAAGATATTCAATGCATGCAGTAACAAAAAAAAAAGGAGTAACTGTATTTCTATCAGATGAAATAAACATTAAAAGCTAAACTATTAGCGACAAGGAAGGACATTATATCTTAATAAAAGGGGCAATTCACCAAGAAGAAATAACAATCATAAATGTATATACACCTAACCTGGATGCCCCAAAATACATAAGACAAACACTGGCAAAACTGAAGGGAGAAAAAGATGTTTCCATATTAATAGATGTGGACTTCAATACAACACTCTCAGCATTGTATAGAACATCAGGGCAGAGGATTGATAAAGAAACAGATATCATGAATAATACTAACTGTATATAAAATATCAGAACCCATGGCATGCAGGGAAGGCAGTGTTGTGGGGGAAATTTATAGTCTCAAAGGTAATATTTAAAAATAAGAAGGAGATAAAATCAATTACCTAATTACACAGCTGAAGAAACTGTAAAAAAGAACAGTAAGCTATCCTCAAAGCAAGCAGAAGAAATGAAATAACAAAAATCAGATCAGAAATAAATGAAATTGAGAACAGAAAAACAATAGAGAGAATTAACAAAACAAAAAGTTCATCCATTGAGAAGTTTAACAAAATTTACAATTGGCTAGACTGACAAAGAAAAAAACAGAAGACGCAAATAAATAAAATCAGAAATGAAAATGGGGACATTTCAACTGACCCCACAGAAATAAAGAGATCATAAAATGATGCTATGAACAACTCTATGCCATAAAACTAGACAACATATATGAAATGGAAAATTTCCTATGAATGTAAGAAACAACCAACACTGACTCATGAAGAAATAGAAGTCTTCAACAAAAGTAAAAGATTGAAAAAGTCATCAAACATCTCCCAAAATGAAAAGCCCAGAACCACATGGTTTCACAGGTGAGTTCTTCCAAGTAGTCAAACAAGACTTATTGTTATTCTAGCAGTGGAAGAAATTATATCATTGATGTGGAGACAGTGGCCACTGGAGGTGCTGAAGGCAGGGAGGGAAAAAAAGAGGTGTAATGTGGGGGCATTTTCAGGACTTTAAATTGACCTGGGTGACAGATACAGGCCAGTATATATCCTGCCATAACCTACAGAATTAAGTGGGAGAGATTGCAAATCACAATGTAAACTATAGTCGATGCTTAGTGGCAATGCTCCAGAATGTGTTCATCAATTGCAATGAATGCACCACACTAATGAAAGAAGTTGTTAATGTGGGGAAAAGTGGAAGGTGTGGGGAGTGGGGCATATGGGAATCCCTTATATTTTTTTAATGTAACATTTTATGTAATCTAAGTGTATTTTAAGAATAAATAAAAAATATATTAAAAGAAAAAGATTTAATGCCAATCTTACTCAAACACCTCCAAAAAATTCAACAGGAAGCTATGCTCCCAAACTTATTCTCCAAAGCCAATTAATACCAAAGCCAGATTAAGGTATTACAAAAAGAAAATTACAGATCTATTTCCCTTATGAATATGGATGCAGAAATCTTCAAGAAAATTCTTGCTAATCAAATCCAACAACACATTAATAGAATGATTCATCATGATCAAGTGAGTTTTATACCAGGCATGCAAGGGTGGTTCAACACAAAAAATCAATCAGCACAATAGGCCAGATTAATAAATCAAAGAAGAAAAATCACATGATCCAGCATTCAACAAATGTCAGGAGAACTGGATATCAATATGCAAAGAAAGAATAAATCCCAATACGGTTAAGTGCCAATTTCTCATGATAAACCATGGAGGGAAGAAGGCAGTGGTATAAAATAGATAATGTGCTGGAAAAAAGATTTCCAATCAAGAATTTAATATCTCTAAAGACTTTTCTTTCAAAAATGAGTGAAAGATTAAGACTTCCAATGATAAAAGCTGAGGGATTTCATTAACACTAGACATGTCCTAAGAGGAATGATGAAGTGAGTTCATCAGACATAAAGGAAGAGAAACTAGAAAGTGAATCAAAGTGGCATAAAGAAATGAAGACCCCCAATAGAGGTAATATATTGTTAATTACAAATGCCATTTCTAACAGTACTATATTTTTTGGTATGTAACTCCACCTCTTAATTCTCAAAGAGGCTAAAATGCACATGCATAATAATTAATGACAAATATATAATTTTGGACATACAATGTACAAGATATTTTGTAAAAAGTACAAAAAATGGGGAGATGTGGTTATAGGAACAATGTATGTGTAAGCTATTTAACTGAAGCTGGTATCAAATCAAGTCAGATTGTTATATATTTAGCATGTTAAATATTAACTACACTGTAACGATGATAAAATATCTGAAAAATATATTCAGAAAGAAATGAGATTAGCCTCAAAATGGTAGAATATAATAAATCAAATAAATATGAAAGTAGGCAATAATAGAAGAATTAATGATCAAAAAAAGTTGTAAGATTTACAAGGAATTAATAGCAAAATGGCAGAAGAAATTCCTGCGTTATCAGTAATTATTTTAAATATAAACAGATTGATTTCTCCAGCCAAAATGCAGAGATTGGCAGAATGGATAAAAAAGCATGCCCCAACTATATGCTCTTTACAAGAGAAACACCATAAGTTCAAATATATAACTGGTTGAAAGTGAAAAGATGGACAACAAATATATACCATGCAAGCAATTACCCAAGGAAAGCTGGAGTAGCTTTACATATATTATATAAAATAGACTTCAAGTCAAAAACTGCTACAAGGAACAAAGAAGGTTATTATATACTGATAAATAGGTCAATTCAAGTAAATATTACAATTATAAACATACATGCACATACTAACGGGGTCCCAAGGTATATGAAGTGAATATTGACAGATTTGAAGGAAGGAATAGACAGCTTTACAATTAATATTAAAATACTTCAATACACTACTTTCAATAATAGAGCATTTAAACAGAAGATCAATAAGGAAATATAATGCTGTAAACCAAGCAGCCCTAAAAAAACATATATTGAGCACTTTACCCACAGCAGAATACACATTCTTCTTGAGTGCACGTGGATCATTCTCCAGGATAGAACATGTTATGTCACAAAAAAATTGTAAATAACTTTAAAAAGTTGAAGGCATACAACGATTCTATTCCAACCAAAATGGAATGAAGCTAGAAATCAATGACTCAGAGATAAATTGAAAATTCTCAAACAATTGGAAATAAAACAACTTACAGTTAAACACCAGTGGAATAAAGAAGAAATCACAAGATAGCTTAGAAGATACCTTGTGACAAACGAAAACGAGAACACCACATAAAAAACTTATGTGATGCAGGGAAAACCATGCTGAAAGGAAATTTATATGAATAAATACATACATTAAAAAGAAGAAAGATATTAAATTAGAGAGTTAAACACAAAACTGGAGGATTCTGATAAAGATGGGAAAACTAAACCTAAAACAAGCATAAAGAAGGAAATAAAAAAGATTACACTGGATATCAATGAAATATAGAATTAAAAACACAACATGGGGAATCAACCCAACCAAAAGTTGCTTCTTTGAAAAGATGAATAAATTGACAAATCTTTAGTATTTTGGTTTGCCAAAGGTATGCTGATGTGTTGACAAACCTTTGATGAAATGTGTTGGCTTTTATAAGAGGTATTTATTTAGGGTAAAATTTTACAGTTCCAAGGTCATGAAAATTTCAACTCAAGGCACCAGGAGACTTTCTCACGAAATTCAGCTGCCAACTGTTGAAGCAGAATGTAAGGCAATCTCTGCCTACTCTACCTTCCCTTCTAAATTTTCTCTCTCAGGCTCAGCTGCTCTACTTTCTTCCCAATTTCAGTTGCAAGCTGGCATATGGCTTGCCTCTTTCCAGGCCTCCTATATCAGTTTTAGTTCTTATGCTCTCTTCCCAATTTCAGCTGTAAGCTATTAGGCATATAGCAGGGCTGGTCTCCTCTTGAGCTACTCCATGGGCCCACCTCTTGGAGGCTGTGTGCTTAAGCAATCCTTTCTCTTACTTTGTAGAATCAAAAATATTTCAGCTCCCTTTATCCTGTGTTTCTGACTCTGTCCCTGTGAAAATGTGAAATGTAAATCAGAGCCAGCAATTGGGCAGAGAATCAATATGAGTCATGCCTCACTGACGCAGTATAATCCAAAGCCCTAAAGGAAAATTATAAATAATCTAATCAAAGTCCCCTCAGCTGAATTTAATACTATCAAAGGATATCACACCCAGAGAAATAAATTCATTTACAAACATAATCTTTCTAATTTTGGGATTCATAAAATAATATCAAACTGCCATGTTTAGCTATATTCACAAAGAAAAAAAAACAGGGAGGATGCAAGCAAATAGATATTAGACATGAAAAGGGGGTCATTACTACCAACCCTAGAGAAATAAAAATGTTTATAAAAGGATGCTATGAACAACTGTATGCCAATAAATTAGATAACCTAGTTGAAGAGGACACATTCCTAGAAAAACACCAACTACTTAATATAATTCTAGAAGAATCAGAAGTTCTCAACAATCCAATAACAAGAAAAAGATTGAAGCAGTAGTCAAAAATATCCTAACCAAGAAGAACCCAGGACTAGATGGCTTCACAGTTTAATTTTACCAAATATTACAAGAAGAATTAATGTTTACTCAAAGTATTCCAAAAAAATTGAAGCAATAGAAAGATGTCTTTACTTATATTGAGGCCAACATCTCTGTCAGACCAAATCCAGAGAATGATACCACAAGAAAAGAAAACTACAGACTAATCACCATTATGAATATAAATGTAAGAAAAACCCTAAATCCAACAACATATTAAAATAATTATGTACTTTGGTCAATAGGGCTTATCCCAGGTATGCAAGCATGTTACAACATAAGAAAATCAATGAATGTAATTCACCACATTAACAAAACAAATAGAAAAAAATCTATGATTTTCTCAATTAATGCAGGAATGGCATTTGATAAAGTCCAGCACCTGTTATTGATGAAATTTTATTGAAAATTTTACTGGAGTTTACAGCTACAGTAAGTAGGTAGAAGAAAGAAATGAGGCATCCAAATTAGAAAGGAAGAAATGAAATTTCCCTATTTGCAGGTGACATGACCCTTTAAGGAGAAAATCCTACAAATTCCACAACAAAGCTACCAGATTTAATAGATAATCAGTAAAGGGATGGGGTACAGAATCTACATATAAACTCCATGTAAACAATGTAAAGAAGAAATCAGAAAAAAAATGTGAGTTCAACAAACATTAAAAGTATTATACATCATGAGAAAATGTGTTTTATCACAAGAATGCAACGGTAGTTCAACACACTAAAAGAAATCAACATATTATACTGTATTGCTAAATTGAGAAAGAAAATCACATTATCATATTGATTGCAAAAGACATTTGACAAAATCCTTTCTTGATAAAAACACTCTGAAAGATAGCAATAGAAGGAAACTCTAAACATGATAAAGTCCATACATGAAAAACTCACAACTAACATTTTACTCAATGCAGAAAGAGTAAAAGCTTTCCTGCTGTGTTTGGAAACAAGACAAAGATGACCACTATCACCACTGTTTTTAAAAATTGTGCTATAATTTCTATCTGGATCAGTAAGGCAAGAAAGAGAAATAAAAACCATGTGAATAGGAAAGAAAGAAGTAAAACTTTCCCTGGTTGCTGAAGAGATGATCCTAAATCTTGAAAATCCCAAAAAATCCAAAACAAAGCTAAGAGAACTAATAGATGAATTCAGCAAAGTGGCAGGATTCAAAATTATAGACTCAAAAATTTGTAGTGTTTCTATACACTACTATGAACAATTTTAGGAGAAAGTCAGGGAAAAAATCCCATTTTCAATAGAGGATAAAAGAATCAAATAATTAGGTATAAATTCAGCCAAGCACATAAGGGACTTGCAATCAGAAGAACAAGAAATATTGCTAAAAAAACAAACCAACAAGAACTAAATAAATTAAAGGATGTTCCATGCTCATGGATTAGAAGACTAAATATTGTTACGATGTCAGTTCTACCCAAATTGATATAGATTCAATGCAATGAAAATTAAACTTCCAACAGCATTTTTTACAGAATTCGAAAGGCCATTATAAAATTTATTTGGAAGGCTAAGAGGTCCCAAATAGCTAAAAATATCTTAAGAAAGAATGAACTTGGAAGGCTTTCACTTCCTGACTTTAAAACTTGTTACTTAGATGCAATGGTAAAAACAACATGGTAGTGCCATAAAGTTAGATACATTCACAAATGGAATAGAATTGAGTCTTCAGAAACAGATCCTCAAATTAATGGCAAAGTGCTTTTTTGACAAGGCTATCAAGCCCACCCAGCTGGGAAAGAACAGTCTATTCAACAAATGGTCCTTGGAGAACTGAATATCCATATGCAAAAGAAAGAAGGAGGAACTCTATCTCACACCTTATATAAAAATTAACTCAAAATGGATCAAAGACCTAAATATAAAACCCAGAACCATAAAACTCTTAGATGAAAATGTATGGAAACTTCTTCAAGATCTTGTGGTAGGCTGTGAATTCTTAAGTCTTACACCCAAAGCACGAACAATGTAAAGAAAAATATAGATAAATGAGACCTCCTCAAACTTAAACTCTTTTGTGCATCAAATGCTTTTGTTAAGAAGTTAAAATGCAGCCAACTCCAGGCTGGCCTATGCGGTGAGCTGGCCCATACGTCGAGCTAACCCGTGCGGTGAGCTGGCATGCATGGGAGCTGGCCCAACAAAAGAGACAAAGAGGAGAGACAATGAGAAACACAATAAACCAGGGAGCTGAGGTGCCTCAAGCAATTGAGTGCCTCCCTCCCACATCTGAGGTCCCAGGATCAGTTCCCAGTGCCTCAAGAGAAGTCAAGACAAGCAGACACAGAGAACGCAGTGAATGGACACAGAGAGCAGACAGAAAGCACAAATAATGGGAGGGGGGATAAATAAATAAAATAAATCTTTAAAAAAATGCAGCCAACTCAATGGGAGAAAATATTTGGAATTCACATATCCAGTAAGGATTGATATCAATTTTATAGAAAGAAACCATACAACCCAATGATAAAAAGACAAGCAACACAATTAAAAAATGGGCCAGAGACTTGAATAGACATTTCTCCAAAGAGGAAATACAAATGCCCCGAAAACCTATGAAAAAATGTTCAACATCCTTAGATATTAGGGAAATGCAGAAAAAAACTACACTGACCCCCTCTCAATCAGAAGCAGAGAGGGCATCACCATCTCCAAATCCTGAAGGATGAGGAATGAAGAAACGAAAGGAAGGAATGCAACTATGGACTAAAGTAGACTTATGATTATTCTACTAATGAAAGAACGTGTAGCACTTATATAAAGACAATGGTCATTAGAGGTTCTGAGGGGAAGGAGAGAGAAGAATAGGTGTAACATTGGAATTCTTCTGCATGATATTGCAATGGTGTATGCAAGCCATTATACATTTTGTCAAAACCTATAAAATTGTGCTGTGCAAAGTGTAAACCATAATGTAAACTATAGACTATGATTAGTAGCAATGCTTCAAAATGTGTTCATCAATTGTAACAAATGTACCAAAGTAATGAAATATGTTGTTAATGGGGGAAAGTGTGGAAAGAGGAGGGAGTGGGGTATATGGGAATCCTATATATGTAACATTTTGTAATTTAAGGCTTTTTTAAAAATAAAGAATAAAAACTACACTGAGATATCATTTCCCCTCTTATAGAATGGCCATTAGTACGAAAACAGAAAATTATAGGTGCTCAAGACAATGTGGAAAAATAAGAACACTCATTCACTGTTAGTGGGAATGTAGAATGCTGCAGCGTTTTGGAGGATTGCTTGGCAGTTCCTCCAGAAACTAAATATAGAACTGCCATATGATCCAGGAATTCTATTACTTGGAATATATTCGGAAGAACTCAAAGCAAGGATGTGAACTGATATTTGTACAATGATGTTCATAGAAGCATTATTCACAATTTATAAAATATGGAAACAACCCAAGTGTCCTTCCCTGATGAGTGGATAAACAAAATGTGATATATTCATGCAATAGAATACTATCCAGTTGTGAGAAGAAATGGAGTTGGGATGCATATGACAACAAGGATGAACCTTGGGGATATTATGTTGAGTGAAAGAAGTTAGACACAAAAGAATGGATATTGTATAGTCACACTGATATGAACTAAATAGGATGAATAAACTCGAGTTAAACTATAGAATATAGATTACTAGGAGATAGAATGTATTTTCAAAAGAGAGGACTGATGTTGAACGTATGTATAATGTTTTATAAGGTTGATTGTAAAAGTGGTGAAATGGATAGAGTTGATGGTCACACTATAATGGATATAACTAACACTGTGTTTATATATGTGATTGTGACTGAAAACAATAGTCTAGGGAGGATAATGTCAATTGAAGACAGCGAGAGGGTATCTAGGGACTGTTTAACCTAGTGGTTTGGTGGTGGATGATGATTTTGATTAATAGTACAAATACAAATATATTCCTCTATTACATATTATTAAGAATATGGTGATACATGGGAAGTCTATTGTAACTTACAGACTATAGTTAAGAGTACAATATAATATTTTAGCAGCAAAGAAAAGAAGGTACTATATCAATGCTAAAAGTCAACAATGGTAGGTTATTAGAGAGTATACTCTTTCTGATGACATCACAACTCTGTGATGAAACTGAAAGCCACTGAGTGTACACTTTTCATGGATTGTACAAGGTAAGAGACTGTATAACACATTGAACCCAGTGGTCAATGATGGACTGTCGTTAACATTGCAAATATGAGAACATTCTCTCAGGAACTATTACAAATATACATTACTAATGCATGGTGTTAATAATAGAGCCTTCATAAGATTAAATGCCCATTTCTCATCCCAAACCATGGAGGTGAGAAGGCAGTGATATAACATATTTCAAGTGCTAAAAGTAAAAGAAATTGCAAACCAAGAAATCTATATCCAGCAAAACTGTCTTTCAAAGATGAGGGGAAGATTAAGACATTCCCCCAAAAAAACTTAAGCTGAGGGAGCTCATCAATACTAACTGCAAAAGACAGTTCTTCAGGTTGAAAGGAAAGGAAAATAGACAACAGACTGAAGCTGCATGAAGAAATAAAAATCGGCAGTATGGGTAAAAACATGGTTACATATAAATGCCAGTACTATTGTATTTTTGGTTTGTAACCCACTTTTTACTTCCTTCAGCATATAAAAGTCACATGCACAAAACAAAATAAATCTGTGGTTTTGGTTTTATATAAATAGGTAATTTGTGACATCTGAAATCAAGATATAGGGACAGATGGTTACAGAAAAATAGTTTGCCTATACTAGTGAAGTTAAGTTGTTATCAGAGAAAATGAGATTGTTACACATTTATTTTAAATAAGACCCAAGGCAACTATAAAGAAAATATCTGAGAATAAGCAAGCTCATATAGGCAGAAATTAGAATACGGAATGTCTGGGAGGGAATCAGGGGAAATGAGAAGTTAATATATAACGGATATAGGGTTACTGTTTAGGATAACGGGAAAATTTTAGTAATGGAAGTGATGAGGTCACCACCACATTGTGAATGTGATTAATCCCACTGAAGGAAATGCTTGGAACTGGTTGAGATGGGAAAAGCTATATTGCATATATTTTCATGCAATTAACAAAAGAAAGAAACTAAAGGAACAATGATAAATAAGTGTTCAAGAAACATGATGTATACAACCTACACTCAAGTGCTCAAAATGGATGGTAAATAGATATACAGACAGATAATGATAGACATGATAGATTTATGAATATGTGTGGATAGCTAGAATGATATGGCAAATATGAGAAAATTTTAATGTTGGGTATGGTGATCAGGAGATGTAGTGGCATTTTGGAAATTTCTGTATTGGATATGTATGATTTTTGTAACTTTCCTGTAAATTTGAAACTATTTCAAAACTAAAAGATAAAAAATTAAGAATGAAGTAGGAACTTTATCTCATACCATACATAAAAATGAACTCAGAATGGATCAATGACCCAAATATGAGAGCTAAAACTGTAAAACTCTATAAAATAAAAGAACAGTAAATCTTTGAGAGCTGGGATTAGAAAATGGTTTATTAGCTATGACACCAAAAGCCTAAAAAATAGTAGAAATAATAGATATATTTTACTACATTAAAATTAATAGCTTATGAGATTTTAAAGTAATTGCCAATAAAATGAAAAGACAACTCACAGAAAGGGAGAATATTTTTGCAAATGATTAATCTGTAAAGGAGTCTGTAAACATGATATATAAAGAACTCTTACAACTCAACAATTAAAATGCAATCAGTGGCAAAGGATTTAAATAGACATTTCTCAAAACAAGATATGTAAGTGGACAATATGCATATGAAAAGTTGCTCAATACCAGTATTCATTTTGGAAATGCACATCAAAATAATCCCAATGAGATACCACTTCACACTCACTAGAATGGCTACAACCATAACAAAACCAAACCAAACAAAAACAGGGACAACAAAAGTGGGAAATGATTTTTAGAGAGGGTGTGGTGAAGTGGATATATTTTGCAATTAAGCACAGAGTTACCATATGATTTATCAATGCACTCATGATTTTGCTCATCAATGCACTAAAAAGATTTGAAAATATATATACACATAAAAATTAGTACATTAATTTTTGCCACATTATTCATTTTAGCTATAAAGTGGAAACATTTGAAATGTACATCAGTTTATGAAAAAACAAACAAAATATGGTATAACATTACAATGAAATCTTATTCAATAATATAAACAAATTAAGTGCTGATATATGCTTCAACATGGACAAATCCTGAAAACATGGTGGAAAGTGAAAGAATTTAGTCACTAAGGTATATATATTGTATGATTTCATTTATAGGAAATATCCAGAATAGGCAAAACCAAAGAGATAGAAAGTAGATTAATGATTATCAGGGGTTAGGGACGAGGAAGTGGGAAATGACTGCTAATGAGTATAGATTTTCTGTTTAAATTGATTAAAATGTATTGAAATTAGATAGTTGGGACATTTGCAGAAATCTGTCCATATTCTAAAACAGACTTTTTTAAAAACCTCTAAATTGTATACTTTAGAAGGTTGAATTTATTGTGTGTCAATTTTATCTCAAAAGCCAAACAAATAATCATCACAATGATAATATTCTACTTCCTCAAAATAGTTTATAGTGTTCAAAAAGATGCAACAGATTATAATCAATAGTACTTAGCCTTAAAAGATAAAATCCAGTTTTAGTTAAAAAAAAAAACAGTACTACAGTCATAAAATATTAAAAATAAATATTTTTGCAGGAAAATTACCTATAGAGAAACCAAGGGAGCATCTATGGAGCTGGAAATCATTAACTTTAAAGTTCAAGGATATAGAGGATTTAAAAATGCAAAATGCAAACAACGGTACCATTTTGGCTGGTTACACCAAATTGTTCATCAAAGTGTTGGCATCTGTGATGCATTAAAACAACTTTTGGGGACAGATTTGGGGACCACAAACTCTTTACGTAAAACTTTGCCTGTCCTAGTCTAATGGATAAACAATTTTGTGTGAAAATTTATGAGGAATCATTTTATCAGTTATATAAAGTTATGATTAATAATTCCAGGAACTGATAGTTCTCTCATTTTTTCAAATGGGTTCATTTTTTTTCAAATTAATTTTATTGCTGCAAATTAATAAAACATAAATTCATCCAAAGTGTTAATTATATAGTTGTGCATTCAACACTTCAATCACTTTTAGAGCATTTTCATTATTCCAGTAATAATAATAAACAAATAACAAAGAAAAACTCATCACTTCTCAAACTCTCTATGCTTCCCCTGCAATTCTGTTTCTGACTCTCTAGTTTACTTGTATTTATATTTTGTAAAAGCAGTTATATATGCAATATCTCTCATAATGGTATTTTATATATATATTTTAAAAGATGCTTAGATTACATAAATGATACACAAAAATTGCAGGAATTCCCAAGTTCCCCACCTCCCACACCTCCCATAACCTCATACATAAATATCTTTCATTACTGTGGCTCATGACCTGCAATTGATACACACATCCTGGGGCTCTGCCACTAAGCGTGGACCATAGTTCACATTGTAGACCACACTCTCTCCCACACAGATCTGCATGTTATATGCTGATGTAAAATGGCATATATCTGTCATTGTAATGTCACTCAGGATAATTCCCAAGTCCTGAAAAAGCACCTGTATTATGAATGCTTTTCCCTTCCCAGCCCCAAAAGCGTCCAGTGGACACTGGGTCCACCTCACTATTGTAATTTCCTCCATTGCTTGAATCACATTATGTCTACAACAGAATACCATTAAGTCCACTCTAGTCCATAGCTCTTCCCCCAATCCTGAGGAGATTGGGATGGTCATGTTCACTCCACCTCCAAGTGAGAGGGGGCTTATATCTCAGGTATATGGTAGATGGGATTATTCTGCCTGCGGTTGTAGGCTCTCTCCATTCCCTGGGATGGCCGTTGTCCATCATCATCTCCTCACAAGGTGACTTGGGGGAGTCCATTGAGCTGTAGAGTAGGAGTTGCAGCTCCACTGAGATTTCAGGCACAGCTGGCACATGGGCAGGCCAGAGGCTCCAGTCTCTGCAAGTACACCTACAAACTCCAGCACCACATATAGGTTTGAATATAAGGGACTGATGGATCATGTGCAGGGAGGACTTATTTGAGTCCAACTCTGTCACTCAGGAGCACAGATTCCAAAGGAGAGTCCACTGATAAGACATTAATCTCTGGAACTGTCCCCCCTTATATAGGACCTGGGTATCTTCAGAGCCCTCAGGAGTCCCTCTGTGTGGGGTGATATCCACTTTGGTGTTCTATGAGCTCCTACTGAGGTGTGCATAAGTGTTACCTCTGGGATTACCTCCCGACTCTCTTTGAAGTCTCTTAGCCACAGGAACTCATTTGTCTTTACATTTCCCCCCTTTTAATCAAGGTCTTTTTCCAGTCGTATTGCCAGTTGACACTTGGTATTAATCCCTCGTTACCAGGCAGGGTTATCCCTGGGAGTCATGCCCCACACTGGGGGGAAGGTAATGCATTCATATGCTGAGTTTGGCTTAGAGAGAGGCCACATTTGAGCAACAAGGAGGCTCTCAGGTGGCAACCGTTAGGCACCCCATGACAGTAGGCTAAGTTTCAATTGCAAGAGCAAAGACTCGTAAGGCTAGTCATCAATAATAAGAACCCATCAGTGGAACATCCTCCCTTGCCAGACACTGCCCCTGCACTCGGGGAACTGTTGCTACTCCCATGGAGAATGTGCAGAGCTCTCAAGGCTGGGAATTCAGTATTCCCTCATTTATTGAGTGATTTTCTACCCAATGTGACCATGCCCCACCCCTTGATCATTTGAACAATTTTATATATCTTTCCTGTATATTCAGGTGAACTTCCTCCCATGAAACCCCCATCCCAGATACCCCCCACCAATGATCCTCTCCTGCACCCCTCCGTAACCCTTCTGTGATCCAAACGTTCCTTGACGATGAAGTCCATATAATAACCAAATACAATTAATAGGAAAATGAAATAATAAAGATAAGTTTAAATATAAGAGATAAAATACATGGAAAGTTAAAAAAATAAACACTAGAAATAAAATAAAATTAAAGGTTTGGGATATTCAGAAAATGAGAAAAAAACAAAAAAAATAAAAAATATTTTTTTTAACATTTTTCCTTTTATCACTGCATTATCGGGCATGCAGTCTCTACTGTGGCATCTGCCCCCTCTCACTCCTAAGTTTCTCCTAAATTGTCATTTAATTTTCAAAAAAGTTTTAGGCCACAGCATAGTCCCACACAGAATACTAGAGACGCTAATAAGCCCAACCTCCTTCCGCTTTCCTCACCCCATATTAAAACATTTTTTATGTGGATGGTAGCATTGTTATAACTGTTATACAGATAGTGAAGCATAGCAACTAAACAGTTAATGGTTTACAATATACTTTACAATTTAGATGTACAGTTTAATAATTTTTGATGATATTTTCCATGTCCTATGTCCATTACTGTAAGTTAATGAAAAACATTTCCCATGACCCCTAAATACCCCCGGTTTGATCTTTTCTGTTCCTTCATCCCCATCCCCCTGGGGCACATGACATGCCCCTGTCTTGACTCATTGAATGACAAGATTCATAGTTACATGCAACAAGAGGTCTTGACACGCTGATTACCCTCTCCTATTAGGATCCACCCTTGCACCTAAGAGGCACCAACCTGTGTGTTTCTGGGTGAATTGTCCTCTCAAAGATGGGGGTTCATCTCCTTCCAGCTCACCGTGTCGGTCTCCACTCCCTGATACAACACATTATGACAGGATGAACACTCACACACTCCCCAGAAGCCTACTCCACATGCACACCTTCCTGATTGTACCCCCAACCTACAACCTACACCAGTGACACTACCTTGTCATTCTGCCATAAAAGCATTCCCACTCTTGCACTTTCAACATCATACCCACAAATCCCATGTTCACCTAGTCCCCCTCCCATCTCTTCCCCCAGTATCCTGTGTATTCTAACCTGCCCATCCTAATCTACCCACCTGCACCACCAAACCCAGTAATATCACTACCCACCTGTCCTATCCTTCAATATCCAACTATACTCTATCACTTTACCATAGATTATGTCCATATAGGTGATGGCTCACAACCCTCTCTTATCTTTCTCTCTCTTCTAACCTATCTTTCAGACACTAGTTCTCAGAGACTGCTCACTTTCCTCAATTTAAACAAGTGAGGTAATATACTGTTCATCATTCAATGCTTGGCTTGCTTCACTCTACATAAGGTCTTCAAGTTTCATCGATGTTATTCTGTGTGTTAGCACTTTATTCTTTCTAAAAGTTGAGTAATATTCCATTGTATGTATGTACCACATTTTGTTTATCCATTCATCTGTTGATGCTCACCAGAGTCGATTCCAACTTTTGGCAATACTGAACAATGCCACTGTGAATATTGATGTGCATATATCTGTTTGGGTCTTTGCTTTCCACTCTTCTGGGTATATATCCAGCAGTGGAATCGCTGGATCATACAGAAGATCTATTGTTAGATTTCTGAGGAACCGCCAAACTGTCCACCACAGTGGCTGGACTATACCACAATCCCACCAACAGTGGATGAAGGTTCCTATTCCTCCACATCTTCTCCAACACTTACAGTCTGCTATTTTTTTAATAACTGCCATTCTGATGGGTGTAAATGGTATCACATTGTAGTTTTGATTTGTATTTCCATAATAGGTAGCGATGTTGAGAATTTTTTTTAGTCAGTTGTATTTCTTCCTTAGAGAAGTGTCTTTTCAGGTCACTTGCCCATTTTTAATGGGTTATTTGTCTTTTTATTTTTGAGGTGTAGGATTTCTTTACATATGCAGGATATTAGACTCCTAACAGATAAATAGATGCCAAATATTTTCTCCCATTGGGTAGCCTGCTTTTTAATTTTCTTAATAATGTCCTTTGAGGTGCAGAAGTTTTTAATTTTGAGGAGATCCCATTTATCTATTTTTACTCTTGCAGCTAGTGCTTTGGGTGTGAAGTTCATCTAACCATTTCCTATTACAATGTCCTGCAGATGTTTCCCTTCATTATCTTCCAACGTCTTTATGGTTTTGGCTCTTATATTTAGAATCTTGAGTTGATTTTTGTATAAGGTGTGAGACGGTATTCCTCTCTCATTCTTTTGTTTATGGATATCCAGTTCTCCAAGCACCACTTGTTAAAGAAGCCATTTTCTCCCAACTGAGTGGGCTTGATGGCCTTGTCAAATATCAGATGACTGTATATGCAAGGATCTATATCAGAACTCTCAACTAATTTCCATTGGTCAGTATGTCTATCCTTGTGCCAATACCATGCCATTTTGGGCACTGTAGCTTTGTAGTATGTTTTAAAGTCAGGTAATATGATGCTTCCAACTTCATTTTTCTTTTTCAATACGTCTTTGGCAATTCGGGGCCTCTTACCTTTCCAAATATATTTTGTAGTGAGTGTTTCCAGTTCCTTAAAAAATACACGGCTGAATTTTATCGGGATTGCATTAAATCTGTAGATTAGCTTGGGTAGGATAGACATTTTGATTAGGTTTAGTATTCCTATCCATGAACAGGGAATATTTTTCAAATTATTTAAGTCTTCTTTGATTTCTTTTAAGAGTGTTGTGTTGTTTCCTGTATATAAGTCCTTTACATCTTTAGTTAAATTTATTCCTAGGTATTTGTTTCTTTTAGTTACTCTTGTAAATGGTATTTTTTTTTATTTCCTCCTCAGATTGCTTGCTATTGGTGTAAAGAAATGCTACTGAATTTTGAGCATTGATCTTATAGCCTGTGACACCACTGAACTCCTTTATAAGCTCTAGAAGCTTTGTTGTACATTTCTCAGGGCTTTCTATGCATAAGACCATGTGGTCGGCAAATACTGAAATTTTTACTTCTTCTTTTCCAATTTGGATGCCTTTTATGTCATTTTCTTGCCTCATTACTCGAGCAAGTACTTCTAAGACACTGTTAAATAGAAGTAGTGATAGTGAGCATCTTTGTCTTCTTCCTGATCTCAGAGGGAAAGCTTTTATGATTTCACCCTCAAAATCATGTTAGCTTTGGGTTTTTCATATATACCTGTTATCATATTCAGAAAGCTTCCTTCTATTCCTATCTTTTGCAGCACAGGAATGTGTGCTGTATTTTGTTGAATGCTTTTTCTGCATCTATAGAGATGATCATATGATTTTTTTCTTTCAATCTATTTATGTGGTGTATTACATTGATTGATTTTCTTGTATTGTACCATCCTTGCATACCCAGGATGAAACCCACTGGTCATGGTGTATAATCCTTTTGATATGTTGTTGAATGCAATTAGCAAATATTTTGTTTAAGATTTTAGCATCTAGGTTCATTAGAGAAATTGGTCTGTAATTTTCCTTTCTTGTGTTTGGTTTTGGTTTAGGGTAATGTTGGCTCTTCCAAAAACACTTCTATTTTTTGGAAGAGCTTACCAAGAATTGGTGTTAGCTCTTTCTGGAAAATTTGGTAGAATTCAGCTGTGAAGCCATCTTGTTCTGGGCTCTTCTTAGTTGGGAAATTTTTGATAACTGAGTCTATCTCTTTACTTGTAATTGGACTGTTGAGTTCATCAATTTCTTCTTTCATCAATGTAGGCTGTGAGTTTCTAGAAACTTGCCCATTTCCTCTAAATTATCATTCTTGTTGGCATATAATTTTTCAAAGTATCCTCTTATGATACTCTTTATTTCTGTGGGGTCAGTAGTGATATCCCCTTACTCATTCCTTATTTTGTGTATTTGCATCTGTTTTCTCTTTTTCCTTGTTAATCTGGTTAAGGGTTTGTCACTTTTATTGATATTCTCAAAGAACCAGCTTTTGGGGTGTGCTGTGCTTCCTGGATCTGCACATCCATCTCTCTCCATCTCATCCATCACGTCCATCATATCCATCACATCCATCTCTATGAGATAGCTTGGGAGACAAAATCAATACAGACAGAGAATGGGAACTCACTGAAGAAGAAGCACAGCAAAGAAGAGACAAGCTAGCAGCACGTAATTTAAAAAAAACTGAAATAAAAAAGAACGGGGGGAGGAAAGATAAAGAAAAGCAAGAGACAATATATAAACAGAAAAATACCAAACAACCACACAAGTAAGCAGTCAAAAAAATCTAAGGAAGAAGAGTGTTCTTCTTTGTCCCTTGTGGAACCTCTCAGCCTGCTTGTGCTTATCAATCAATTGTTTTAAACTAAATTAAAAAGAAAAATTATTTTTTTTT
>JAQZBX010025267.1:0-29649 GCA_029593785.1 Cabassous unicinctus | reverse complement strand
TTTTTTTTTTTTTTTTTTTTTTTTTTTTGTATTGTACCATTTTAAGTCACTTATTTCTTTTGGAGTATATTTTTTCATTTATTTTCTTTGTGATTACCATGGGGTTAAAATTTACCATCCCAAATATATAACCATCACATTTGATTTGATACCAAATTATCTTCAATAGCACACAGATACAGTGTTCCTCTACCTTCATCTCCCACCTTTTTTTTGTTCTTGTTAAAAATTAGATATTTGCACATTGTATGTCCCAAACCACCAATTTATTATTACTTTTTATGGAATCAAATTTTAGCATCTTTAAGAAAGATGAAGTGGAGTTACAAAACTAAAACTATAATATGATAATACTGGTATTCATAATTACCCAAATGGTTTTCTTTACCAGAGTTCTTTATTTCTTTATGCTGTTTAGATCCACTGTCTACCATCCTTTCCTTTCATTCTGAAGAACTCTTCTTAGCATTGCTTGTAGAACAAGTCTAGTGATAATGAACTCCATCAGCTTTTGTTTATCTGGGAATATCTTAATCTCTTCCTCATATTTGAAAGAAAATCTTACCAGATATAAAATTCTTTGTTGGCAATAGTCTTCTTTTAGCATTTTAAATATTTCATACCAGTGCCTGATGAGAAATAGGCACTGAATCTTATTGATATACCCCTGTAAATAGCTCATTGTCTTTCTTGTGCATTCTTCAGAACTCTCTCCCTGGCTTTGGCATGGGACAATCTGATTACTGTGTGTCTGGGAGGGGTTCTCTTTGAGTTTATCCTGTTTCAGTTTTGTTGGGCTTCTTGAAAGTGTATAGATAATGTCTTTTGCTAAATTTGGGGAGTTTTCTGCTATTATTTCTTTGAATATTCTTTCTGCTGCTTTCTCTCTTTTTTTCCTTCTAAGGCTCTGATGATGTATATTTTGATACACTGATGGTGTGCCACAGGTCTTTTAGAATGTTTTTTTCTTTTTTATTCCTTTTTCTTTCTGCTTCTCAGCCTGAATCATTTCAGTTTTCTTGTCTTCAAGATCACTGATTCTTTTATCTACCACTTCCAATCTGCTGTTGAAATTTGTTCAGGTTATTTTTCATTTCAATTTTTGTGTTCTTCAACTCCAATGTTTCTCTGGAGATATTCCCATATTGTTCATTTATTGTTTCCTTTACACTATTTATTTCTTTGACATATTTTCCTTTATCTACTTCACAGTATATTTAGGATCATTTTTTTTTAAAGTCTCTGTCTGATGAGTCCAAAGTCTAGTCTTCTTCGTTGATGTTTTCTGTATTTTTATCTTGTTCCTTTGGATAGGCCATCATTTCCCATTTTTGTTTGTCTTGCACACTGTACATTTTAATATTTAAAGTTTTAACTCAGAGATTTAGTCCTTGAGTTATGTGTTCTTTAAGTTTGTATCCAGCTAATGATATCACAGAGATTTTCTTGAATACCAGAAGGTAATAAAAACAAACAAACCAAGGCAAAAAGTACTTCTCACTCTCTTTGTGAATTCTCTCTACTTTGGTTATTTGCCTTGTTCAGAACTTAGGCCTCCTGTCAAGAAGTTCAGCCTGAGGCAAATGGGAATTGCTGGGTCCTCTCTGTCTTATATGAGCCTGCATAGAGCCAAAGCTGCGGGAAGTGCTTCTTTTCCTGAGCTCATGCTTGCTAGGGGCTTAGGTACTCCCCATTTATAGTTTACAAGAGTTTGAGTGAATGCCACCTCTAATGCCGTTGGAATAGACCTCCTCTTCCTCCTGGGTGGTCTCTTGAATGACTTAATGCAGGTCGTCCTTTGCCCCATGCTTCTTCAACTTAATTCTTTCTCACACTGTCCTATCTGTCTGCAAGCCACTTCTCTACCCTCAGGACAAACTGGGAAGGTGAGCCTCAGACATGTTCCCCATCCCAGTTCCTCAGACTTCCACCTGACAGATTGGCCCTGACTTACCTGCACTCCAGTATGCACAGAGGGGCTACTCTGCTCCTCTGGAACAGGGCCAGGGACCCATGAGGGGAGCACTGGCTCTACCACACGCTGTGGGGGGGTGACGGAAGGGCCAGTGAAGGCACCAGGTGCTTCTTCTAAGGCTTTTGAGGCTGAATTTTCTTTATTCAGGTCTTGCCCAACTAATGCAGCCCTTTACCTGTTTTCTGTAGTTTTAAGGAAGTTTGCTGTGTTGTTACAAATGCCTTCTGCCACCTTTGCCAGAAAGCATCTGTAACAACGGCCAGCCTCAGAGCCAGCTTTCAGTGATCTAAAATAGCTGATTAAAGGTAGAAATCTGAAGTCAGAACACACGCTCCTGGTGTTTGTAGGGCTAGGTCTTTATGTTCTACCTTGGCACCAGCAAGTTATGCCAGGAGCCAGAGCTCCAGTCATAGCTGTTGTCTGCCACAAGTCTGGGGCATGAAAGATGGTAGCCACTGCAGGAAGGTGAGACTTACCACTATTTACTGCAATTTACCAGGCTCTTTCTCCTGCTCCTCCCTGGATGCTTTACAGTGTTCCACTAGACTCTGGAGTTTAAAAGTGGGTGATCCAGACAGTTCCTGCCAGTTCAAAAGTTATTTTGGTGGAGGGGTTGATTCCTAGAGCTTCCTACTCTGCTGTCTTCCCAAAGTCCTCTCCCTTGATCAATTTTGAGTTAATTCTTGTGTGTGGTGTGAGGTTAGTGTCCAACTCCATTCTTTGTCTTGTGGATATCCAATTATGAGTTGTCTTAGTTTGACACAGGGCTGCTGATACAAAGTATTAGAAATGGGTTGGCTTTTATAATGGGGATTTTATTTGGAGTAAAAGCTTACAGTTCCAAAGCCTGTGGTTTGGATATGTCCAAATCAAAGCACCTTCGGAGATGCTTTCTCACCAAGGTCAGCTACTGGTGATCCTGATGTCCTGTCATGTGATCAGGCATATGGCAGGGTTCATCTCCTCAACCTTGAGCTGCTCTGTGGGCCCAGTCCCTCGAGGGCCTCTTTCTGTGCATCTGTGCTATGCTGGTTCCAGACTCTGAGACCTCTCAGCCTCTTGAGACTTCTCTATTTCCTGCAATTTTGAAATTACCAAAAATGTGTGAGTCCTCTCTTACACATGGCAGGATTAAATATGGCAGCTTCCTTTCTCTCTGTCTCAGTTTATATCAGACCCAGAGAGAGGGTGGAGACCCAACATGGCTCATGCCTCAATGACATTGTCCAATCAAAAGGCCCCACACTTACAGGACTGGATTAGTTCAAAAAACATAATCTTTTTCTTTTTGGGATTCATAAAAAAACTTCAGACTGTCACATGAGTCATGTTCAAGGTGCATGCATGGGCTAGAGTTTGAGCAGGCAACTCCAGCGTTGCCAGTCAGGGTGAGAATCAGTATGCTCACATCCTACCCTGTGGAATGGTGCCTTGGCATGCTGGGTTGGTCTGATTGACAGCAGGATAATTGACACCTGCAGCTAGAGTATCATTAAATATGCCTCCTGTCAAAACTATATGCCAGGTGCTCTGGGAGCTCCTAAAAATATGCAGAATTGGGCCTTCCTCCGTCTACAGCATTGTATTAGTCAGTCAAAGGGGTGCTGATGCAAAAAACCAGAAATCTGTTGGCTTTTATAAAGGGCATTTATTTGGGATAGAGACTTACAGTTACCAGGCCATAAAGCACAAGTTACTTCCCTCACCAAAGTCTACTGCCACATGTTGGAGCAAAATGGCTGTCAATGTCTGTGAGGGTTCAGGCTTCCTGGGGCTTGCTTCTCTCCAGGCTCAGCTCCTTTGTATCTCCACAAGGCCACCTGTAGACTATCAGGCAAATGGCTTGTTTCTCTTTCCTCATGACCAAGCTCCTCTGTGTGCTTACTTTCCAGGACTCCAGCTCAAAAACTCAAAACTCAAAACTCCAACTCTATCCTTTGCCATGTCTTTTATCTCTGAGTCCCCACCCACCAAGGGGCAGGGACTCAACTCCCTACTGACGTGACCCAATCAAAGCCCTAATCATAATTTAATCAAGTAAAAGTAAAACCTCTGAATCCAAAACACTCTAATATGCCCAGAGGAAAACACCAATTTACAAACATAATCCAATATTTCTTTTTGGAATTCATCAAAAATATCAAACTGCTACAAGCATAGACCATAAGATTTTTGTGTGTGCTTGCTTGCTAGTAAATGATGTCGAGTGTGGCAGAGTGGAGTCTGGTATGAGACTCCCTTGCATTATTATATACCACATGGAGGCTAGGTTTTGAAGTAGAGTATTATAGCTCTGCCCTGTCCATCACTATTGGAAGATGCTGATATCTATAAAAATGAACTTGACAATTGCAAATGATCCCATTGGCTCATGTGATTGTCAGGACCAAGTCAGGGTTCCCAGGTCATATGGATATCACTCTCTGAGGGCAGATGTTGGGGCCACAGAGCTAGGTTGGGACGGGGTGTCCAACTCCAGTTCAAACTCCACATGAGAACCACAGTTGGGAAATTATACCACTATTAGGCTGAATGAAAAGGAAAGGCAAACCCAGGTCCCTCACACATGAGGCCAATTATGAACAGATTACTCCCTCTGTGCTTTTTGCATTCATCCATGTCCAGGTCCTAGGGTCAAGAGCCACAAACCATAGCATGAAACAGTGGGTCAGAGATCAAGGGTCAGAAAAGAAACCGGGCAAGAAATGAAAGTGGACGGGCAATGTGGGAGCAAAGAGGAGGAGAGGAGGGCTAAGACGTGGGACAGGAAGTGGAGACTTGCTCAGATACTGTAAGGGACCATAGAAGCACAGAAGGCAAATTAAGAACTTGTGATGGACTTTTGAGAGTCCATTCTGCATGTGCAGGCCCAGAAAGTAGGGGTCCTGGGAAATTGGAGGTAGCTTTATTGTTAGGTTTTTAAGAAATCAAGACCAGAACTGTGTCAATTTATCACTGAGGATCAAATCAGAGATAAAGTAGAGATGGATAGGCACTTTGGGGGAGTTCAGCACTGCTCCTTTTAAAACCAAGAGACAATAAAATTGTATAAAGTTTATGAAATAGATTTTTATGCTTTTTATTTAAGAAGTTATGAGTTAACAAAAACAATCATGCATACCATAAAGGATTCCCATACATCTCCCCACCACCAACAGCTTACTTTGTTGTGACACATTTGTTTCAAATAATGAAAGAAAATCATAATATTACTGCTATCTACAGTCCATAGCCTATATTTGGTTTATTTGTCCCACAAACCATCCCATTATTAACATAAAATATTGATATTATATATTTGTTATAGTTCATGAGCGAACATTCTCATATTTGTACTGTTATTCACAGTCCATTATTCACCATGGGGTTCACTGTATTATACAGTTCCTTGCCTTGTACAATCCATCCAAAGCATACACTCAGTGGCTCTCAGTTTCATTACAGAGTTGTGCTGTCTTCAGCTCCATCCATTTCAGAATGTTTTCATTTTTCCAAAAGGAAAAATCCCATACCTCTTTATAACCCCCCTTTATTGACCCTTAGCATTGATATAGCACCTTGTTTGCCTCTGCTGTAAAAATATTACAGCATTACTGTTAACTGTAGTCTGTGTTTTATATTAGTTTTATTTTCCCATGTATCTCCATATTCTTAACACTTTGTAATAGAGGAGGCTTCTTGTATTTGTACAATTAACCGCTATCATCATCCACCCCTGAACACTATATTATGCAGTCCCTAGATTATCCTCTAGTTGTCTTCAAATGAAATCAAACTCCTTAGACTACTCCTTCCAGTCACAATGACATTCAGAAGTCAGCAGTGTTGGTTATACTCACTTTAATGTGTTACCATCAACTCTAACCATTTTCCTACGTCTACAATCCCCCTTATTAAACATTCTGCATGCATTCAGCATTGGCTCCCTCTTCTCAACCCACGTTTTATCTCTCTCCTAGTAACCAATACTCTACAGCTTAACTCCTTGAGTTCACTCATCATATTTAGTTCATATTAGTGAGACCATATAATATTTATCTTTTTGTGTCTGGTTTATTTAACTTAACATAATATCCTCAAGGTTCATCCATGATATCATATACATCCCATGTTCATTTCTTCTTCCAGATGAATAGTATTCCATCATATGTATCTATCACATTTTGTTTATCCATTCATAAGTTGATGGGCACTTGGGTTGTTTCCATCTTTAAGCAATTGTGGATAATGTCACTATGAATACCAGTGTGCAAATGTCTGTTTGTCTCCTTGCTTTCAGTTCTTCTGACCATATTCTTAGTAGTGGGATTGCCAGATTATATGGCAATTCTCTGTTGAGTTTCCTCAGGAACTGTCCTTCACGGAGGCTGCACCATTTTATATTCCAAGCAAAAGTGAAGGAGTGTTCCATTTCTCCACATCCTCTCCAGAACTTATAGTTTTCCACCTTTTTAATAATGACCATTCTGTGAGACATGAAATGATATCTCATAATTTTGATCTGCATTTAACTAATAGCTAGTGATATTGAGCATATTTTCATGTGCTTTTTGGCCATTTGTATTTATTCTTTGGAAAAATGTCTGTTCAAGTCTTTTGCCTGTTTTTTAATTGGGTTGCTTGTCATGTTATCAGAGTTGTATGATCTCTTTATATATCATGGAAATCAAACCCTTATCAGATATGTGGTTTATGAAAACTTTCTCCCAATGAGTAGGATGCCTTTTCACCTTCTTAGCAAGGTCACTTGAAGGACAGAAGTGTTTAATTTTGAGGAGGTCCCATTTATCTAGTTTTTCTTCCATTGTTAGTGCTTTGGGTGTAAGGTTTAAAAAATCGCCACCCACCACAAGATCTTGAAGATGTTTCCCTACATTTTCTTCTAGGAGTTTTATGGTTCTAGCTTTTATATTTAGGTCCTTGATTCAGTTTGAGTGAATTTTTGTATAATGTGTGAGATAGGGGCCTTCTTTCTTTCTTTTAGCTATGGATATCCAGTTATCTCAGCACCATTTGTTGAATAAATTGTTCTGACCTTGCTGGGTGGGTTTGATAGCCTTGTCAAAAGTCACTGGACTGTTTAGAGGTGAGGATCTATTTCTGAATTCTCAATTCGGTTACATTGGTCAATATGTGTATCTTTATGCCAGTACTTTGCTGTTTTTATCACTGTAGCTAAGTAATATGCTTTAAATTCAGGACATAAGAGTCCTCCAACTTTGTTCTTCCTTTTAAAAGACATTTTCAGCTATTTTTGGGTTGCTTACCCTTCTAAATAAATTTAATAATTGGCTTTTCCATTTCTGTAAAAAAGGGCTGTTTGATGTGTTATTGGGATGGCATTGAATCTGTAATAGGTAGAAATGACTTCTTAACAATATTTAGTCTTTCACTCCATGAACACAGGATGTCCTTACCTTTATTTAGTTTTTTTTTGGATTCTTTTAGCAATGCTTTGTAGTTTTCTGAATATAGTTCCTTTATGTCCTTGTAAAGTTTATTCCTAAGTATTTGATTCTTTTAGTCACTATGGTAAATGGAATTTTTTTTATGACTTCCCCCTCAGATTGCTCATGCATAGTGTATAGAAATGCTATTGATTTTTGCATATTAATCTTGTATCCTGCCATTTTTCTGAACTCACTTATTAGTTCTGGTAGCTTTGTTTTGAATTTTTTGGTATTTTCTAGGTATAGGATCATATCATCAGTGACTAGTGAATGTTTTAATTCTACTTTTTCTATTTGGGTGACTTTTATTTCTTTTTCTTACCTAATTGCTGTAGCTAGAACTTCTAACACAATATTGAATAACAGTAGTGACAGGTGGCATCCAGGTTTTGTTTACCATCTCAAAGGGAAAGCTTTCAGTCTTTCATAGTTGAGTACAATGTTCACTGTAGATTTTTCATATATGTACTTTACCATGTTTGAAAAGTTTCCTATTTCTATCTTTCAGAGTGCTTTTTATCAAGAAAGGATGCTGTATTTTGTCAAATTCCTTTCCTTCATCAATTGAGATGCTCATGTGATTTTTCTTCTTCAATTTATTAATGCGGCATAGTACACTAATTGATTTTCTTGTGTTGAACTATCCTTGCATACCTAGGATAAAACCCCCTTGAATGTGGTGTATAATTCTTTTAATGTGCTTTTGGAATTGGTTAGCAAGTATTTTGTTGAGGATATTTGCATCTATATTCATTAGAGAAATTGGTTGGTAATTTTCTTTTTCTATAATATCTTTGTCTGGTTTTGGCATTGGGGTAATGTTGACATCATAGAAGGAGTTCGGTAGTGTTCCCTCTTTTTCAGTTTTTTTGAAGAGTTTGAACAAGAGTGTTGTTAGATCTTCTTTGAATGATTGGTAGAATTCATCTCTGAAGCCATCTGGTCCTGGGATTTTCATTTTGGGAAGTTTTTTGATGACTGTTTCAATCTCATTGTTTGTCATTGGTTTGTTCAGATCTTCTGTTTCTTATAGGGTCAGTGTAGGTTGTTCATGCGTTTCTAAGAATTTGTCCACATCATCTATAGTGTCTAGTTTGTTGGTATAAAATTCTTCATACTATCTTCTTATGATCTCTTATATTTTTGCGGAGTCATCATCACATCAGTGGTGATGTGCTTCTTTTCATTTCTGATTTTATTTATTTGCATCTTCTCTCTTTTTCTTTCAGTCTAGTTAAGCATTTGCCAATTTTGTTGATACTCCTGAAGAACAAACTTTTGGTTTTGTTGGTTCTCTCTATTTATTTTGTCCTCAATTTCATTTATTTCTACTCTAATCTTTGTTAATTCTTTCTTTCTTTCTGCTTACATTAGGAATAGTTTGCTGCTCTTTTTCTAGTTCCTCCAGGTGTATAGCTAGGTTTTTTATTTTATCTCTTTCT
This sequence comes from Cabassous unicinctus, assembly GCA_029593785.1. NCBI lineage: Eukaryota > Metazoa > Chordata > Mammalia > Cingulata > Chlamyphoridae > Cabassous > Cabassous unicinctus. The sequence continues at coordinate 20,782 of JAQZBX010025267.1, read as the reverse complement.
TCTTTTTTAATGTAAACATTGAGGGCTATAAATTTCCCTCTCAGACCTGCCTTCATTGTATCCCATAGGTTTTGATATGTTGCATTCTCATTTTCATTCATCTCAAGATATTTACTGAGTGTTTTGTTTATTCTTCATATACTTGTGTATTTTCCCCTTTTCCATCTGTTATTAATTTCCAGCTTCATTCTATTATGATTAGAGAAACTACTTTGTATAATTTTAATCTTTTGAAATTTATTGAGACTTATCTTGTGCACCAACATAAGGTCTATCTTGGAGAAGGATCCATGAGCACTTGAGAAGAATGTATATCTTGCTGTTTTGGGGTGTAATGTTCTATAAATGTCTGTTAGGTCTAGTTCATTTATCATATTATTCAAGTTCTCTGTTTCCTTATTTATCCTCTGTCTAGATGTCTTATCCAATGCTGTGAGTGGTGTATTGAAATCTCCAACTATTATTATAGAGACATCTGTTTCTTCCTTCACTTTTGCCAACGTGCGTCTCATGTATTTTGGGGTACCCAGGTTAGGTGCATAAATATCTATGATTGCATCTCTTCTTGGTGAATTGCCCTTTCATTAATATATAATGACCTTCTTCTTCTCTTATAAAAGTTTTTCTTTTAAAATCTATTTTGTCTGATATTAGCATCAGTACTCCAGATCTTTTTTGGTTACTATTTGCATGGAATAACTTTTTCCACCCTTTCTCTTTCAGCTTGATTGTGCCCTTGGGTCTAGGGTGAGTTTCTTGTAGACAACATATAGATGGCTCATATTTTTTAATCCAATTTGTCAGTCTATGTCTTTTGATTGGGGTGTTCAATCCATTACACTTAAGGTTTTCTGAATATAGCAAGGAACTGTGTATAGTAACAGCTTCCTACCAAACTGATAAGGATATATCTGACCAAAGAAAGACTCAGTTAAGTCCAGCTTGGTGAGTAATGGACATTTATTTAGGGGACTTATGTGCATTCCTCAACCCTGATGGCAGGAGAAGAGACAGCATTTTCCAAGCTCAATAGTCCACTTTTGATGCAAAACTAAAGGGGTCTTTTATGATGCATGTCCATGTGCAGATGGGAAGGCATGTGAGGGGCAGCAGGGCTTCTAAAGAATGCAGGTTTACAAGATTTATTGATCAGTCACCAGTTCACAATGAGTTCTTGAGGCTTGCCATTTTTAACTACTCAGGAATGCTGCTGCAATTTGGGAGGGGGAAAGAACTGGAAAGGTTGGGGAAGAAAATGCAAAGTCATGTATGCTACAAATGTTATTACCATAAAGGCATTACCTACTTCATTGATTTTATTCTTTGACTTCCTGTTGTCATATATTCCTATTTTCTGTCTTTTTACCCTTTTATTTACCCTTACTAATAATCTTCATTTCTACACTGTTTTCCAAGTCTCTTGCCCTTGTCTGTTCCTTTCAAGCTGTAGCACTCTCTTTAGTATCTCTTGTAAATCTGGTCTTTTGGTAACAAACTCTCTCAGTTTTTGTCTATGAAGACTAAATTCACTGTCAGTTTTGAAGGACAGTTTTGCTAGATAAAGAATTCTTGGCTGACAGTTTTTTTCTTTCAGAACCTAAAATATATCTTACCACTATTTCTTGCCTCCATTGTTTCTGAAGAGAGACTGGCACTTAGTCTTACTGAGCTCCCCTTTTATATAATGCATTACTTTTCTCTTGCTGCTTTCAGAATCCTCTCTTTATGGCATTTAACATCTGAATAGTAGGTGTTTCAGAGTATGTCTATTCAGGTTTATTATGTTTGGAGATTGTTGTCTTTCTTGGATATTGATATTCATGTCTTTCATAAGGGATGAGAAGTTTTGGGCTACTATTTCTTCAAAAAAATTTTAGCCCTTTTCTCCCTCTGGGACATCTATAACACATATGTTGGTGCATTTCATGTTGTCATTCAATTCCCTGAAACCTTGTCCCATTTTTCCATTCTTTTCTCTTTCTCTTCTCCTGTCTTTTCAAATTCAGTTGCTCTGTCCTCCAGTTCACTAATTGTGTCCTCCACCATTTCAAATCTGCTGTTATATACCTCTAATACATTTTTAATCTCATCCATTGTATCTTTCATTCCCTTAAGCTCTATTAGTTTTCTTTGCAGGCCTTCAAATTCTTCTTTATTTTCACCCAGTGTCATCTTAAAATCCTTTATCTCTTTAGCTATATTTTCCTTCACCTCCTTCAATTGATTTAGGAGATTTGTGTACATCTTTGATTAGTTGTCTTAAATCCTGTGTCTCATCAGGATTTTTTATTTGATCCTTTGGCTGGGCCATATCTCCCTGTTTCTTAGTATAGATTGTAAATTTTTGCTGATGTCTAGGCTTCTGGTTGTGTTGGTGAATTTACTCTGATGATCAATTTCTCTCCATTGCCTAGTGTTTTGTTTTTTTTTTTTTCCCCATAGCTCTTCTTTGATTTTTGGTTCAAGTTATTCTAAATCTATAAGATTGTCCAGCTTAAGTTATCAAAACAGAGCCAGGGACCCATTAATGGGCTACATACCAGATCCATGAAGGCCTGGACATGAGTGACTCTAAAATGCTTTTTCACTTCTTTTAGTTTCCTGGCCAGCCAGCAGATGGTACCCCTTGGTGCAGCTTTCCATGGAGGTGTCTCTCTTTCAAATTTCACTCACAGGTGATTCTGATCTGGCCAGAGCTGAGATTCAAAGCAAGCTCTGCAGACCAAACTCACTGAAGAGAAACTACTCTCTGTCCTCCACCTCACTCTCCCTCCTCCTAGGGATGAAGATGCCCATTCCCCTCTCACTAGGCCACAGTGAGTTTTGAATTTTATCCAGGCTGTTTCCTTGAGAGTGGGGGATGGGTGCCATTCCTGGCCATGGGGATTAGTAACTCATGTTTTTTGCTTCAGCTTTTTTGTCTCTCTGTTCCTTTCCTCCCTGGATGAAGTACAGCACTCTTCCGGTCTGCAGACTCTCAAAAGCAACTCCCTCAGACAGATTTTTGCCTTTCCTCTATTGTTTTTGTAACAGAGTTGAGCCCTACTGCCCTACTTTGATGCCATCTTCTTGGAATTCCTCTACAAAATAGATATTTTTTTTACACAGAATTAAACATGCCTACAGTGTGATTATTAAAAGTGATGCTTTGAGGGACAATTGTAAAGAACACAAGTTATCTCATGTTGTGCCCTCACTGCCCTCTGTACAGGGTAATGGTTTTGATAACTTCAGCCTGGATATCATAAAGTATGATTGGAATCATTCAGCATGTCTTGTAAGCCCTGCACATCATGTGGGGCAGAGGATGGACTTTGAAGTACAGCCATAGACAGAAGACTCACTTGTACAATGTTGGGAAGGTTATGAGGCTTCTTCAAGTTTGAATTTAATCCTCTATAAAAGAAATGGTAGGAACATCTATTTTATAGGATTATGATGATGGAGTGAAGTGGGCAATGCAGATAAGGTGCTATGGTAAGCATAGTGCTGTGCATCAACCCCTCCCCCACTACCCCATCTCTCCAATTTACAATCTCTTCACAGAGTCACAAAACTGCTGCTGGCCTAGGCATTGTGGGCAGAAGTGACAGATTTTCTAAGTGAAGTCCAGAGGGGCCAGTTGTCTCTGATCCCGGCAAAGTGACCAAAATATCCAGTTGGCTCCACTACAAGATGAACGCGCCTCCTTCACCCTGAGACCCTGGAGCCAAACCTCTCACCAACTTGTGTCTGAAATGTAGTGCACCAGAAATAAGTGTTTCTTGGGTTAAGACAATAAAATTCTGGGTTCATTTGTTACTGCAGCATATTTTAGTCTATCCTGCCTAATACAGGGACTTAGCACATATTGTGGCAAATGGTAAGTGCTAAATAAAAATTTAATTCATATTAACACTTAAAATTTGTCAGGCACTGTTATGAATGCTTTACATATACAGGAATACCTCATTTTATTGTGGCTTGCTTTATTGTCCTTTGTAGGTTTTGTAGTTTTTACAAATTGAAGTTTTGTGGCAACCGTGCATTGAACAACTCTGTTGGTGCCATTTTTCCATCAACATTTGCTCATTTACTGTCTCTGTGTCACATTTTAATTAAGATCTATACTTTTTTAGACATAATGTCATTACATACTTAATAGACTACAGTAGAGTGTAAACATAACTTCTATATGCACTGGGAAATGAAAAAATCATGTGACTTGATGTTTTGTTTTATTCACTTTATTGTGATGATCTGGAAACAAACCCACAATGTCTCCAAGGTATGCTTATATTATCATTTAACCTTTGCAATAATCTCATGAATTATCCCCATTTTGCAGATGACTAAACAAAAACAGAGATGGATTTACAAACTTCCCATGGTGATTGCTGCTTTTATCTCATCCATCAGTAACATGATCCTCTCCAATCTGCTGCAGACCAGGATTTTCTAGATTATATTAGCTGCTGGTGAGAGTGATGATGGCCAAAATCATGTAACAGAGATACCACTTAGAGATAGACAATGTACCCCACTTGTGGTGAAAATGTAATTAAAATAACTTTATCAAATCTCTGTGGACATTTTTAAAACTAGGAAGAAAATTGCTACCATTGGCTAACACACAAAAAGTCATAAATTATTTCCAGATATTATGGAAAACTTTTCAGTGATATGCTATTGTGAAAGACAGGACTGATCTAAACCTAGCTAAGCCATGCTGTCCACTAAAGCATTAGGTTCAGTAGGCATAAACTGTGGCCTCCAAGATTTGGCAGTGGTGGAGTTCAGACATCTCTCCTTCATCAGTTACCAAGTAAGATAGTGCAATATAAGTACATTCCAGTTGGAATTCCATCCCTACACAAATATTGACTTTCAAACAGGCACTAAAACAATCTTACAAAGCCACACAGCCTCTTCTAGTAAACTCAAAGAAACCCTCCAGAGCTCCCAATGCATGCTGTGAATGAAAGGCTTTTTCAAGGCACATGCAGTGGTCAGCACTCTGCTCACTATCTTGTTGGATCCGGTGAATGAATCCTCTGCTAATGTCTGGAGAGAAGACTGGACAGGAATATTCTAGAGATTGCATCCCCACACAGAGGGTATGTGCTGCTGGGCTCACTGAATTCTCACATCCTGTACACATTTTCCAGCCAGTCCGCACAATTTGATCACCATTCATTTCCCCAGTGGCCACCTTCTAATGTGGATTTGAGGTAAACTCAGTGGGCAGCCTTGCAGCTGCTGCCTCTGCCAGAGTCCCCAGCCTGGTGGCACATCAATGTCATGTGGGGGCTTTTTACAAGTTCTGATGCCTGGTTCCCTCTCCCAGTGATTCTCATACAATTGGACCCGATGAGACCCAGACTTTAGGGGAGAACTTTTAAAGTTCTCCAGATGATACTAATGTGGCCCAGACTTTAGGGCTATTTCACTCACCCTGGATTGCACAGACCAGAGCTGATGCTCCCATATCACACAGGCAAGTATCACAAGGTGCTGAAAAAGAAGCTGCTCTTACAATCTGAGCATTGCTGATTAGTATGGAATTTCAGAGGCCATATTTCAAAAGAATTTTTCTAGATCTTTTTTTGTAATTGGACCTAGGATTGCTTTACTTGCAATTCTAGGATTTACAAGACATTGTCTTTTCATAGTTTTTTTGTTTGGTTATTAACTGATTTAGGAGGCACTCAGGGAAAAGAATTCCGCTGCTCGATATAGTGTTGTAAAGTGGTAATTATCCATTCTTATAGAGCAGCTTGGAAAATGGAAACAAACTCACCCAATGGGTTCCTCTTTCCCATGTAAGTTTCTGACTCCAATTCCTGGGGTGGCTATTGCATGGCCAGGCTACCAGGTTCTCACAGGAATAGTCAGAGGTAGAAGGACACCTCTGAACCATGGTACAAGTGGCTGTGATACTCTGAGTTAAATGTTCTTGATTCAGAGCAGCAGGTTTATTTCTTGATCACGTTTCAAGCTAACTCAAGCTAACTCCTATTTAATTCACTTTTTTTGCTTACTGTTTGAAGTTCAGACAGGGATAATTGGGCTGAGAAGGATTTCTTGCATTCTTGCCATGTAATGAAGATAGAGGCAGGCATTCCTCACCTCTCTGGGGAAAGATACGATTTTGAAGTCTTTTTGTGATTGCCCAGTGAGAATTTTGACTCTCTGCCCCTGGCTAGCAGTCAATAAGGTAGGGGGTGAGCAGGTGTATGGAGAGTTTGTGATTCCTGCTTTCAGTTTGCTGTTTGTGAGAAGGCTGACTCTACCCTGGGCAAGAGCTCTTGGCCTTCTCTGACTCCCAGCTACACAATCCATAACCACGAAGTTCTGATTTTTGAGCATTGCAAACTTCCTTGGCCTGCAAAGACCCAGCCTCACCTGTAGAATATGCTTCAAGGGAGCTGGCCATTCTATCTTTCACGTTCTGTTCTGTTTTATGTCTATTGTTTGCTTTTAGATTAGGTTCTGTTTTTTGTCATCATCCAAGAATAGGATGCATGCTCTCTCTCTTTTGCTGGCAAACTTTCCTCACATGAAGTGGGGATTCCTTCATCAGGACCTGGGAGCACTTCTTAAGGCCAGTCTTTTGTGAGGCTCAGGAAGTCAAGACTCCATGGCCAATTATAAAAAAAGCAAAAACAAAAACAAAAACAAACAAGCAGTCCATGGCAGAGCAAGGTGGTAAGGATGACAATTAATAGTTTTGTGACTGTAATACAATCTACCTCTTTTGGGAGAATTAAAAGAACTAATGTGGAAGAAAGTTCTTTTCAAACTTTGGAGGGCTGTGCAAATGCTAGCATTATTGTTAGCAAAATGCATTGGGTTGGTGGAAGTTAAGTGATGCCTTCTACACAGTGTCTGCTTCCTAACCAAGCTCAAAGCACCAAGCACACAAGAGAGTGTAAAGAAAGCCCAACCAAAATTTACAAAAAAGATGTTGGCTTGTCCGTGCCCTTGTTCCTCTCTATTTGCAAAAAGTAGATGGGAGGCAAGCACTATTTCAGAGGGTACATTCAGCTAATTGTGTGGTAAATGATCTTTTTCAAAAATTAAAAATAATCTGCCTTGACAGGAGAGGTTTTGTCAGGTGCTCTGACTGATGTTATTTTATTTGTGTGTCTGAATTTTTTTAAATTAGCCATCCTGTTGCTTGTGCAGAACTCAGATTCTCAAGGTAAAAGTAGAAAGTTGCACCCTGCTGGGTAGGGTCAGTGGGCTGAGGAGTAGAGAGGGGAATGTGAACACTTCACCCTCATAACATACAAATAAAAGGCAAAAGGAAACCTTCATGCAGGTGATTTGTAGAGCAGGTAAAAATGAAACAAGGGAAGCCCTGGTGCAAACAACACGGAGTTCCAAGACTATAGAGGCTGGGCTGGTGCAACTGGTGCAATATTTCCTGAAGAAGTGGAGAAGGAGGCTCAGGAGGTGTGCTGCCCATGTAGGTTTTCATTGTCCATAAATTTTATTTTGAGGGGTAACCATGGTTACTGGAAATGTAGTTCCCCTGAAGTATCTACATTGCATGCCTGTTTTACTGATTTTTATTTGATCCTGTTATACTTTTACTAAACTTTTCTGCAGTTAACATTGCCTTCCTCCCTGCCCCCGCTATAGCAGTTTGACATTGGTTATGATTTCAAAAATTGATATTGGATTATGTTTGTAAACTGGTTTGTTCCTCTGGGCATATTAGATTATATTGGATTCAGAGGTTTCACTTTTTTTGATTAAATAATGATTGAGGCTTTGATTGGGTCACGTCAGTAAGACATTGAGTCCCTGCCTCCTTGGTGGATGGGGACTCACAGAGAAACTGCAACACAGAGAAGGGAGTTTTTAGTTTTGAGCTGGAGCCTGGGAAGTAAACACACAGGAGAAGAGCACAGAGGAATAGAGACAGCTCCACAGACATGGCAGTGGCCCCAGGAAGAGAGACGAGCCATTCACCTGATAGTCTACAGCTGACCTTGTGGAGGGAAGCAAGCCTGAGCCTGGAGAGAATGGAGCCCCTGGGGAGTGAGACAAAACCTAGAAAGGCTGATGGCCTACAGCTGATATTGGGAGAAGGTGGGACCACAGAGCCTGAAGAGGAAGAGGAAGGCTGAATGTCGACAGCCATCTTGCTCCAACACATGGCAACAGACTTTGGTGAGGGAAGTAACTTATGCTTTATGGCCTGGTAACTGTAGGCTTCTACCCCAAATAAATACCCTTTATAAAAGCCAAGAGATTTCTGATATTTTGTATCAGCACCCCTCTGGCTAACTAATACACCCCCTTTATGAGTATCAGATGAATAGACTTCTGGTATAAAAACTCATTTTGGTTTCAGGGAGACAACAGGATCAGCCAAGGGCTATAAAGGGCAGTGACGTACTAACCCTCCTCTTTTCTGACTGACCATGTCCCTGACTGCTGCCTCAACCTGAGTAGGAAGGATAACTCCAAAGAAACACATATGTCCCCTCCATCTCTGGCTCATGTCCCCTCACCCGTGCAGATTGGAAACCAGATGATCTGCTGCCAAAATGAACAAGGGTGACATGTAGTGACTGCACCATTGAACTGTAGTCACTGTTTCCTGGGCACCAGAATATATGGGACTTTAAACCGAGAAAAATGAACAATCATCACAATTTTATCATGATTAACCTCTTAGGAAACATAAATTTCCAAGTGTTCCAGAAAGAAACTTAGAGCCCATCCACTCCATTCTATCACACAAAATTTGAACCTCACCTGCAGCAGCCCCATTGGGCTGCTGTCCTGAATCTCTGGATTCTTCCAGTGGTGGAAAACTCACAGACTCCTGTCCAGTCAGCTCCTTCCCAGTTCACAGAATCATGTCGAAGTTGGCAAGGACTTCAAGATTATTTAGTATAACAGATGGGGAGATTGAAGAGTAAAGAAGAATAGAGATGTGGGGACACTCAGACAGGGATGGAACTCAACATGAGCTAGCTGAAATGAAGGAAAGAGTGGGCTCATGACCAAGGGCCCCAGGGTGGTGGGTCTTCAGGTTACATCATCAGCACCTTTCTTTCCACCTTGGCTGTGCCTCTGCCTCTGTGATGGCCACCTACGCCCCTCCTGAAGATGACCACTTGCAGGGAGGGAGGGGATGAGCACCGCCCCGGGTAGGCATGGCCAAGGGCAGCTCTGAGCTGACATCATCCCCCTAACTAACCCAGAGGAATGAGAGCTCCTATCTCCCAAATCTGCACATCAAATCCCAGGAAAGTCCAGACCAGCAGAATCTGGCTGGTGTTACAGACCCACCCCAAACCAAGACTGTGGAAAGGGTTTCAGGATGGGTCTAGGTCACTGCCCGTCTCTGTGGGCAGGAGAGCAGACCTGTGCCTGGTGACTTGAACGAGAATATGGATGGGATGGGCAGGGAAAGTCCTCCAATGAAAGTGAAGATTCCAGATAGATGCAAAGACTGATTTTGTCATGGGGCATCAGAGAAAAGCCTCCCAACCAAAGGAAGCCAAATCCAGTATCTGAAAGGCCCCGTCAAGAGAAATGGGTGAGGAGGTCAACAGCAGTGCTCCTGCCAGGGGAAGAGCGTTCACCACAGCCTGCAGGGCAGAAGGGACTGATGGTCTGGAACATTCTGAGCACTTAGAGGGGCCTGGTAAGGCTGGCCATGCAACCCAGAGCTGTCAGAAGGCAGGAGATTTGAGACTGGTCATGGGACTGGAGCTCGGCTGGTATGTACTTTGCAGCCCAGGTTATGCAGTTGTGACTTTCTCAGGGTCATAGTGATCTGTTCATCTTTTGACTTGATGAAGATTATTGTGGTTTGAATAAGAATTGAAGAGAGTCTGACAGCAAGAAGACCAGTTTAGAAGCTTTTGCAATAATCCAGAACAGCCATGGTGGTGCCTCCACCAGGACGTTGGCTGAAGTAAAAGCCAATTACACAGTTAACATTATGCTCAACCCCCTTCTGGGCCAGGGAACTCAGGGTGCAAATGGCACATGCTCTACGTGGATATTTCACCTCTTCTGACTTCAATTTCCTCATGTGAAAGGAAGGAAGTAGAATTAAGTTTGAAGCTTCCTCTCTTCTAAAATCCTACTTTTCATGCTATGTCATTAAAATATAGGCAGTGATCTACATTCCTACACCCAGAAAGGAAGTAGAAGGCAACCTGCAGTAATTCTTTAACTGTAGGTCAGAATTCTGATCCCTCCGGAAGGAACATTGAAGTAATATTTTAATAACAATAGTTTGACATCAATTTTGCATTAAAATATTACAAATAGAGCCAGGATTTGAATATAACAGTGCACTTCCCAGAGCCGCTCCTCAGTCAGGGCCACTTAGGCATTAATGCGCTCATGCTCCTCACACATTGGGGTTGAAGACGCTTCAGGTCCTGCTCTCCCCCTGCCAAGACCCCAATTACTCCTTGGCAAATGCCGTTTGCCCAGAGTAAAACGGTTGCCAGCACTTACAGTCAATATTTGCCCAGCACTAGAATATGCAATGTCCATCAGGCACCCACTGTCTAAGAGGCAAATGGCAAATGATTAATTTTGAATGGATGGGGAGGAAGACAACCACTGTTCTCTGCTGTGCATTTACTTACGAGCTTTGGAAGTGCGACATGTACACTCTGAGTTCTAAGTTCTTAGATTAAATGTTGTCTTTTAAAATAAAAAGTAAGCAAAACCTATGTAATATGCCTGACATATATTTATTGCAATGTTCTTTAGGAGAAATTTCCATTCTGATATGCCACTGCCTGGGTTATTACTAAAGAGTTAAGAAAAATGGACACTAGAAGACCAAGATTAGATTTTTCTACAAAATGAACAGTGCATTATAAGAACATGTTAAAAAAGCAATAGAAGTTAAGCTATTAAACAGATAGATGCCAATTGACAGATGCTGGCTAGGCTGTTTGTTTTTAATACTCCCTTCACCAAGATTATAAAGCCGAAGTCTTATAGACTAGAATTTTATAGCATGTGCAGAGGGAACTTTTTTATACATTTTTGGGAAATAAATCAGGGAATGATGCACATCTTTTATTATTATTATTTAGTCTTACTTTTCTAATTTAAAAAAAAATAAAACTACAACAAAATTAGAGGACAATATAATTTTAAAAACATGAAACTTCCACCTTAAATGAGTAAATGCCAACATTTGCATCAGACTTTTAGAATTTATATGTAGAAATAAAACATTGCAGATGATAGGTATCTACTAAGTTCTCCCCAGTGCCACTGCTCTCCACTCTCTCCTTTGACTGTGGTGTGTCGAGTCCTTCCTGTTTTTACTCTGTTATCACAGGCACACTAAAAATGCATGTGCATGTTTACATATTACTGGTTTTATGGGTAGTGGTATTAATAATTTGCATGTTTTAACATGAATAGTACATTCTAGAATTTCTTTTTCTACGACTTTGATGAAACATGGAGAACATAGGAAAACACCCAGATGAATTTAGCCATACCCATACTCGTGTACATTAGGGATGTTTCTAGTTTGGGATCTGACAATAATACTGTGGAAGCATCGTTGACGGGATTCCTTATGCAGGTAGAGGTTCTCTCAGATCATGGCCTGAAGTTGGAATTGCTGAATCAAAAGTGTGTACATGGCCAGGTGAAACACAGCGGCTGCCTCCTCAGGCATCCACAGTGGTGAGAGAACCCTTCTCCCCGCGTTCTCACCCACACTGTGTTGCCCAACTTGTAAATGATCATCAGTTTTCAGAGTTCAAACAGAAATTCATTTGTAAAAAGTTGTTTTGTCTTCATTTCTAGTAAGATTCAGCATGCTATGCTGTTTGGGAATAGATTATTGGCATTTTTCTTAGTGATTTATAAAAAGTTCTTTTTACATTTTAGATACTAATCATTTTTTTCTATCAGAGATGATGCAAACAACCTCTGCCAGGATATTGCTTTGTAAAAAACTTTGTTTAAAGGTATTATTTTTTTTCATGGAGAAATTTTAAAATTTAAAGAAGTCAATTTTATCTACTTCATTTACATTTTGCACCTTATTTGAAAAATCCTTTCTTATCCTCTATACTTATAGTTTTTATTCTTTTTCTACATTTGAATTATAATCCACCTGGAATATATTTTTGTGAATATTATGAAGTAGAGATCTAACTTTAGTTTGGGTTTCCTTAGGAAAGGTCTTTTGGAATAGGCTATGGTTCCCCCATTGATGTATAAGGTTTTCTCCATTATTATGTTGATGGCCTGTAGCCCAAGTACTGAGACACGATCATAACCACAATTAATAAATCTTGGATTAGAGAAGGGAGCTAGAGAATTTGGCTTCTAAATATAAATATGTTCATTTCAAAGCAGGAAAGAAATACTCGTAACTACGACAGTCCTCATTTCTTCAAGGGGCCACATGAGTATAGGGAATATTTAAATTCCTCTTCCATCACCCATTCCATATCTTTTTTGTCCTTCAAAAGTCTCAGCAGTTTGAGATTCCTTACTCTTGGGACGACCAGAAGTTTCATTCCTGAAGGGTGTATGACAGTACCAGCCCTACTTTACCAGACTGTTAGAGTTCTTCATTAATTTTTTATCACAGAATAAGGGAGCACTAAAAAGAAATAGAGACTTTCTTGCCTTTGAGACATACTCCTTGCTGCTCCCACTGTTCATTTCAACTTGATCATCAGCATCAACCACACCAGGTGGTGAAGTCACACACTTACTTGACCACAAAGTCACTGGATAAGGAGCTTAAAATGACCAGGTGGCACTCAGCTTTCCAGTTCAAATGAACCATTATGCTCCCTGGTGAAAGAATTCCTCCACTGGGAATTAAAATCTCTAAATCAGTAGACCCCAACATTGCAGGGATATGAAATAAGTGCCCCTCCCCCCCGTTGATAGCTAAAAGTAATGGTAAGAAAATCATTCTAATTCCCATCTCTTGCCTTCTAGACATATAACTCATGGCAATTGAGAATCATCACCATATATTAGCCACTGATTCAGATGCATTCCAGATCCTCAAACTGTTGCCACCCATCTGGTGCTGAAAATGAGTCTTCAACAGTCCATTCCATCATTCAGTTAGGCAGGTGGCTTGGAGTGGTGGGTGACATGGTAAGGCTAGTGAATTCCAAGAGTATTAGCCTATTGCTGCTTTTTTTTTTGCCATAAAATGTGTACCCTGGTCAGAAGCAATTCTGGGTGGCATATATGATAGTGAGTACAGCGTTCTGTAAGTCCACCGGGGGTGGTTTTGGCAGAAGCATTGGGAACAATACATGTAATAGTGAGAATGAAGTGCTGCTTCTATGATGGAAGTAGTCCAGTGTGATCCAGTCGACACCAAGGAGCTGGTCTATCTTTCCCAGGGAATGCTGCCCTTCAGTCTCAGTGATGGTCTCTGATAGTGACAGGATGTGCAGAGATTTTAGAGAGAGTGACTTCTTGTGGAGGTTCATGTTGCTGAGCCCTTGTATAATCTCTATTCCTGTTGCCATGTTCACTTTACTCAGAAGCCCACTGAACAAACACAAGGGTGGCCGGAGTAAAGGCTGACCATCACCTCTAGAATGGGTCATCTTGTCTATTGCCTGTGCTGAGCTTGCTCTTTGGTGAGCACTCATGTGGGACAAAAGCTTCATTATGCTCTGTGTCCATTTGGAGAGTTCTATCTGCATACCCCTTCCCTAGACCTCCTATCACTAATGTTAATCATGACCCTCCCAAATCTCCACCATCCAGCAAAACTGGATTTATCTCTCTTTTGAAGAAAAATGGCCAACCTGGTGCATTGCATGAAGTTCTGCCTACTGGGAGGGTTTCTTTCACCACTATCTTGTGGCTGCATCTCTGCAAGCTTGCATGGTGCAGCAAGTATCAAGTACAAACCACACCCAGCTTTTTTAGTCAACTGGTCACTGGGAAATTCCAGTGAGGCCATAAATGTAAGTTGTGAGAGAGAAGTAAAAGTAGCAGGTAGAAGTAAAAGAGCTGAGGGGATCCAGAACTTACTAATATATTCAGGACCAGCTCAAACCCAATCTCATATAAACCTCTTCCATTTGATGATGCAATGCTGCTGACCTCACCCAGCTTCATGGCTTGGTGAGTCAAACAGCATCCACTTAATGATGAGAAGCTCAGGTCACATGGTAACTTGGTAGCCCATGTTCAAGTGTTCTGTTGAAAAGGGTCCAGTTTCCCACCATAGATTGTTTTCAAAGCCTCAATGCAGTATTGATATATGCTACAGATGCTTCAAGCATCATTGGATCTGAGCCAAGTGGAAAATCAACTTGCATGGCAACCTTGACTTGCTGAAGAGGCTTCTCTTGTTATGGGTCCACTGAATATCAGCAGCTTTTTGGATAACCTGATAAATAGAGCAAAGCAGCACATTCAAATGTGGAGATATATGATGACTCCAAAATCTGACAGGGACCATTGAGGAAAGTCCAGATGCAGGAACTTATCTGTCACCTTAGAAGAGATATCTCTACAGGTCCCAGACTAGTGAACCTCTAAAAATGACTCTGTGATATCCCTGAATTTTTTGTGAGGTTTACTCAACATTTCCAGATATGTGTTTGTCTTACCAAGATGTGTAGGATATTTCCTGCTTCCCATTCATCAGTTTCATTCTCATGATATCATCAATGTAGTGGGCCATCCTGATGTTAGGTGGAATGAGGATGAGATCAAAGTTTGTGTGGCCTAGATTATGTTAGAGGACTGGCGACCTGTTATAGTCCTGAGGTAGGATGGTGTAGTTATATTGCTGGCCCTGCCAAGTGAAAGCAACAGTTTCTGGTGGTCTATACTAGTAGATAGAGAGAACAAGAGTATTTGCCCTATCAATAGCTGCACATTGGGTGCCAAGAAATGATTTGTTTTGTAAAGAAACCATAGCTGCAATAAACAGCTTTGATTACTTAAGACCCAATTAAGTCAATAATAATCTACTGCCATTCTCCAAGACCTGTCTTTTTTCTTCATGGACCAAATGGTGGAGTGAATGGGGATGTAGTAAGAATCATCACCTTCCATCCTTCTAGTTCTTGCTCACAAGAAAGCAGGAATGCAGGGGTGGCCTTTGGTTTACTATTTTGGTAGCTAAAGACAGTCTTAGGAGGTTCAACTTGACTTTTTCTACCCTGATAGTGTTCACTCTACAGGTTTGGCAACCAACAGTAAAATTCTGTCAGTTTCTGAGCATGCCTATTCCAACTATTCTTTCAGGAACTGTGGAGTGGGTTCAGAAATCTATTTGGCCTATAGTAAGTTGGCCTTCAGCCAAAACCTCATTAGTCATCTGCCTTCCATATGAGGCATAAGAGCATTTTAGCTTGCTAGAAATTAGTTTCATTTCATAGCTAATATCCAATCACTGCATTACTCATGCTTATTTTCTTTCCCTAAATGCACAGTCATCCTGTTCAATGGCCAAAAGTTCCTTTGCAATAGGTTAGAAGGCGGATTTGGCCATACAAATTTTGGCAGTTTAGCAAGGTCTTTCTTCCAGGGGATCCAGCCTCTCCTTCTTTTAAAGTGTCCCTGTGTTGGTGAACTGGATCAAGTCTAGGAACCAGAGCTCTCCATGTAATCCAGATCAGATTCTGTTTACTGTATCTTGAGCTTTTCCATTTACACACATCAAGGAAGGCAGTACACATCCATTTTATTTCTAGGGCAACCATGATCACTTCACCAACACCCAGGGTCTCTTCATGTCAGAACTTTCTGATTACTACTTCTGTTCTGCTGCCTGTATGGTGGCCATGCTCCCCTTGCCTATAAGGTTAAGTTCTGTCAGCACCCCTCTGAACTCAGACAGCACTTCTCACTGTCTTTTTTGGTCTGCAGGGACTAGTCACTACAGAGCTCTTTGAACATGCCTCTCTCCTCTCCCTGATGCATTCTCAATAGCACTGTAAATCAGGCATCCTCTGGATCCTCCTGATATTACGTGCTATATTTATTCTAGAATTCCAATCTCCCTAAGTCTCTGGATACCTTTCTCTATTATATACCAAGAGCATTCTTGAATCTCAGTTTCATACTCTATAGACCACCTTTGGGTCCAGGTTTTTGTCAACCAATTGGGTAAAATGTTGGAGCCACTCCCAGGTACTTGAGTTAACACAATGAATCCATAATTTCTGCTTGGTGCATCCATATACATTAATTTGTTCAATTCTCATATTATATTTTTCTATCTATTTGCAACACTTCTAAGACCCATTTCTAATATTCTGCAGGTTTCTATTAATATAAAATAACAAAATCTTGCAATCTTTTGGTGTGTATGGTTTGCCTCAAGGGTTCCTTCTATCTTCACTCCTCCATTGCACATCAGTTTGTCATTCCAAACTCCATCCCTACTGAACAACAATGGCCCAGAGATGCTTGGACTTGATTTGGAAGCAATGAGAGCTGGTTGACCTGGTCCTTGAGAAGGATCAGCATTCACATGCAAGCCAATATCCCAGGAAGTACTATGACACATTTTCCAGGCAGGGGGAGATTAATCCCAAGAGGAAGAAGAGCTACTTCTAGTTGTAAAGGAGACTTGACAGAATTTGGGAATTGAGATTCCCCATTCCAAATTTTAAGCTCAGAATCTTCCCAATAAATGTTTTAATTTCATGTCTGTGAATTCAGTATGTGTGATACTTCTTTCACTTTGAGTTTGGTTTTCGAAAGTCCTGACCCTATAGTTACAAAAGATAGAAAAATGTTTCAGGGAAGTTGGTTTAGTTTGCTAAAGGCTTCCACTGCAATATACCAGAAGTGGGTTGGCTTTTACAGTAGGGATTTATTAAGTTAAATGCTTACAGTTCCGAGGCTGTGAAAGTGTCCAAATCAAGGCATCATCAAGACATGCTGTCTCACCAAGTTGCAGCTGTGGGCAATCAGACACATGGTGGCTTTAAGGACATGATCTTCTGGCATGCACACAGCTTCAAACTGTCACAGAAGTCATGAAAGTTTTCTTGTTCCTTACCTGTATAAGATGGACATTTAAAGCTATGTGTTTGTTGTTAGTTTCCCTGCAAGTTCTCCAGAACATGTAGAAGCAACCAAGCCACTCCATTGTTCTCATACACTTATTTCCACAAACGTTTTCTGGCTGAGCTCTGAGAGCCCACAGCAAAGTGTCCATTGGCAACCCTGAGGGCTCTGCTGGTCAGGAGGACGAGGTGGATGCACAATGAAGAAGAAGGAAGACAAGTGGCCATCATTTGAATTATTTAAAAAAGGTCTCAGCTACCTAAGAATTATTGCAAATTAGCAAATAACTTTACCTTGATAATTCTGGGCCAATTGTTTAAAAAATCAACTTAAAAAAATTAGGGTCTCACAGGTCAGTTCACTCCCAAATTCATTCTTTCTTTTTGCATCCCTCCATTTTATTTTGAGCCTCTCATAAAAACTCAGCCAGACAAGTGTTACTCTTAACAGAGGACTGAAAACTGCCCTGACTCCCACAGGAAAAAGCATAGGAACTCTTCTAATAAACTATTTAGGAAATCCAAAGGGTATTTTTCAAGTAAAACATGTACTACATATGAGACTGACTCATCAAGATTTTCTGATTAATCTTCATTCTCATTCTAGGAGCAAAGCTTTCTCAATCACTTTAATATGCAGTACTTTTTATTTTCTTTGCTACTTAGCAACAATGCTTTAATAGCTAATGGTGTTAGCCTCAGTAATTATTCAAATGATGCCCATACAGCACAGACCACTGTAGTCTGAAGCAGGAACACAGAAGGAAGTGGTTAATTGCTGAACGATGTGAGAAGGTTGTCAGGTAAATCTCAGATCTTTAAGTGTGTTTTTGGACGAATAAGACTCTGATTCAAAGCCTCAATGGGGGTGAAAAGTGATGAAAATCAAGCATGTGCCATTTGTAAAGTGTGGCTTGTTTCTGGAAACACTGTGGTCTCCATGCAGTGCTGTTCCCTCAGTCACTCGATAGAACCTGAGTGCATCACACCTTCAGTTTGAGCTCAGTCAATAAAGTTATCACGTAATTATCATCAACTGGTCTTTAATTATTAATTGCCACCTCTGGCTGTCTGTGGACTGAGCACTGTATTTCATCAGTGGAACCCAGATTTGACAGATAGGATGGAAAGGTGGAGAAAATAATCAGTGACACCATGAATAATTGAGCTTTAATAATTTTTTCTGCATTTAGAAATCATTTCCCACACTTGTTACATGACCAAAATGCCTGAAGCTGGAAAGTTGATCAGACTCATCTCATACTTGGTGGAACTCTGAAGCCTGAATGAGAGCAAGGCACTGATTTTCTGGAAGGAAGCTCCTTGACAAGGAGTCCAGGGAAGGAGCATTTGGGTGACCACTGATCCTCACTGCATTGTTGAACATATAGTACCACACAGGAAGGAAGCTCTTCCTATACCAAAATTGAGAGCTGGCTGAGGACAGGACCATGCTTTTAGAGCTTTTTTATTATTTCTTTTAATTAAAAAGGCAATATTTATTCCTTGTAAATAAATTTAAATAGTAAAAAAGGTTCTAACAAGAACAACAAATGCCCACCACTTCTTGAACCTTCCCACCCCAGGCATGAACACTATTACTAGTTTCCTAAAAATATGTCCAGATATTTCCTATGTGTATGTAGGAATGCAGTTGCCTGTGACCTGTATCTCTATTGATCCATCTATCCAACAATCCATCCATCCCTCCCTCCCTCCCTCCCTCCACCCATTTTCTCTCAATGTACAGATGGCGTTGTATTACACCCACTGTTATGAATTTGTTTTTCCTTTTAGCCATGAATCTTGGAGTAAGATGTTTCTTCAGCTAGATTTCACCCTCCTGAAGGCTTCATGGTGCTCCAAGGTTCCCTAGAGAAGGCCAGCCAGGGTGATTCCATTTCCCCATCACTGATTATCCTTGTTCTCCTGTGCCTGTGGAATAAACTAGAGAAGTGTGATTACAGGGTCAAAGGTATACAGTATGCATCTTGATAATTGTCAAGCTGTCATTCAAAACACTGCTCTAGAACAGTTTATAATCAATAGATGATCAGAATCCCTACTTTTTCACACCTGAGCAGAGGAGATTAGAATACTAATCTGCCTATTTGAAATATAAGAAATTGTGAGAGCAGTAGTTTGCATTTCTTTTCAAATGGTTATCAGTAATTATTTATTTCTTATTTCTCCAAACTTCTATTTTTCCTCTTGAGTCACTCATTTTTAAATTATTAATTTGTAAGAGGTCTTTTTGGTAGCATATATTGCAAATATGTTCTCCAACTTGTAATTTGCCATTTGACTGAAATGTTTTGCCCCAAAGAAATTTTTCAATATTGTGGCGTCAACCTGGGAACCTCCTTGTTGCTCAAATGTGGCCGCTCTCCAAGCTAAACTCAGCATGTAAATGTATTACCTTCCGCACAGTGTGGGACATGACTCCCAAGGATGATCACCCCTGGTACCAAAAGATTACTACCAAGCACCAACTAGCAACGCAACTGGAAAAAGACCTTGAGCAAAAGGGGGAAAAGGTAAAGACAATTGAGTTTATATGGCTAAGAGATTTCAAAGTGAATCATTAGATCATTCCAGAGGTAATGCTTAGGCACATCTCAGCAGGATCTCTTTGACTGCCAAAGTAAATTCTACCCTAAATAGCAGGGATCCTGAGGGCTCTGGAGATATCCAGACACTATAGTCAAAGCAGATAGCTCAGGAGTTTGGTGCCTTGCCAGTGGGCCCTTTGGAATTTATGCTCCCTGGAGTGACAGAGTTGAACTCAGTTGTGGTTTCCCTACACATGGCTCTTCGGTCCTTCTATTTGAACCTATATTAGTACTAGAGTTGGTAGATGTATGTCCAAGAGACTTAAATCTTTGGGCTCTCCATGTGCCAGCTGGGCCCTGAATCTCAACGGAGTTGCAACACCTACTCTCCAGTTCAGTGGTCTCACTCAGGACAACTAACATGGAAGCGACGATAGACAACTACCATACCAAGAAACTGAGAGAGTCTACAACTGCAAGCAAGAGAGTCCCACCCATTGGCCCTATGGGATCACAGCCCCCTCTCACTTAGAGATGGAGTGGACATCACCATCCCAGAATCCTCAGGATTGGGGAATGAACTATGGACTAAAGTAGACTTACTGGTATTCTACTATAGACTTATTGTGATTCTAGCAAGGGAAGAAATTATATCATTGTGTGGAGGCAGTGGCCCTGGAGGTTCTGAGGGCAAGGAAAGGGAAAAACAGGTACAATATAGGGGCATTTCTGGGACTTGGGAACTGTCCTGAATGACATTGCAATGACAGATACAGGCCATTATAAATCTTGCCATAGCCTACAGAATTGGTTGAGAGAGTGTAAACAACAATGAATACTTTAATCCATGCTTAGTGGCAATGCTCCAAAATGTGTTCATCAATAGCAATGAATGTACCTCACTAATGAAGTATGTTATTAATGTGGGAAAATGTAGGAAGTGTGGGGAGAGGGGCATATGGGAATCCCTATATTTTTTATGTGACATTTGTATAATCTAAGTATTTTTTTAAAAAATTTTTAAAAATTAAAAAAAAAGAAACACTCTAAAGTTCTTCAATAAAACAGACTCAAACATATAAAGCTGGATTAATT
Organism: Cabassous unicinctus; assembly: GCA_029593785.1. Taxonomy (NCBI): domain Eukaryota; kingdom Metazoa; phylum Chordata; class Mammalia; order Cingulata; family Chlamyphoridae; genus Cabassous; species Cabassous unicinctus. The sequence goes on along the minus strand of JAQZBX010025267.1, from coordinate 120 downwards.
TTTTGAAATAATGGCAATGCAAAAACTGTATCTGGTTGCCTCTCTAACAGGGTAAATAGGGTGTGGGCTTTGGAGTCTGAAAGACCATATTTTGAACCCTGTTTGTCTTAAATAAAATGT
>JAQZBX010025266.1:0-29656 GCA_029593785.1 Cabassous unicinctus | reverse complement strand
AGCATATTTGTATGTGTAGAAGTCTATAAACATGCCCCTATACCACTGTCATCCTGTAACACACCCCTCTTGTCAAACCTGCAGCCTCCCTCAAAGAATAACATTTTAACCAAAGCAGCATCTCATTGAAGAACTTTCTGTTCATTTCCAACATTTGTTTGTAAAATAGAATTTAAAAAACCAGTGTGTTAAAATTTATAGTTAATCTGTTTATTAACTTTCATTATTTTACACGCTTTACTATATTGGGAAAATATATTTTGAGTATTAAATAGTGCTCTTAGTTTGAAGGTCTGAATAAGGTTTCACAGTGATGGATGCATTACTGAGAATTGGGGAAAAGATGGAAGGAAGGTAAGTGGGCTACAAAAAATATGATATAAATAGTTAATAGTTGTTGACTGAGATATCAAATTCCGTAGAAGGGTTCTAAATTCAGGTAAATCATGTGCCTAGGTCCATGCTATTTCCCTTTTTTGGTAACACAGTGAAATATACAAATATTCACAGGCAAAATAGCCCACATTTCTTAAAAAAGGGCACACAGAAGTTAAACAAGATTTTAATTTGCTCATAAAATAAATAAACTGTTTACAAGGGAGAAAGTTTTTCTAAACATTGATGTTAGAAAATCTCAAGTATTGATATATGTAATGACTGTATAATGGAGATATTTTATTCCCTTCTGGCATAACCAATGGTTGATACCTGAGAAATATTGGTGGGGCAACTTATCACCAACTCAGGAGCAAAAGTTTCTTGACTTCTTCATTACATATGTTATTATTGGGCAAAAAATGGTATAAATACTAGAAAAGTATTTCATTTTACTGGAAACTCAGAGAGGAAGGAGAAGGCAGTGAACACTTGGGTTAGAAGTAAAGATAATGCCCATATTTTAAAAAAATAATGCAAACATTCTGAAAAATGTGGGTTATATATGGAAGTCAGCTGCAGATCTTTGGAGGTGAGAGATTTAAACATTTTTCCCTAGAAATCAATGAAAAAACAAATATCAAGTTTAGTATAAGGATGTCAATTTCTTCTCTAGAGTGTGTATAATGTGCATAAATTTTCTATTATTTATTAGCACTGTTAAAAAGATAAAATATGTTAAGAAAAGACATGTAATCTCTATGACGTTTTTTATTTTTTAACACGTAAGAAATCTTAAAACCCAAGGAACATCATTGCCACTTGAAAAAAATATACATCCTCAGCAATCTAGTCAGCCCAGGGAAAAATAAGCAGAAAATGGAAGTAAAATATAAATTTTCAAAGTGTAGTGGGGAATAAAATACTGAATAGGTTCAGTTTTAGAATAGTTATAAAAATCTGTAAGAAAATGACTGATATATTATACAGATTGGAGAGAAATCTGAAGTAAGCAATGAGAAACAGTACAATAACAACACTCATTCTGCTAGGACTGACAGATGACCCTCACCTGCAGGTTCTGCTTTTTATATTTCTACTTCTCACCTACAGGCTGAGTGTAACTGGGAACCTGACCATCATCACACTCACCTTTGTGGATTCCCATCTTAAAATGCCCATGTAATTTTTCTTACAAAATTTCTCCTTCTTAGAGGTCTCCTCACATCTGCATGTGTTCCTAGGTACTTTTATAGCATAGCTTCGGATGACAAGGTCTTTACCTACAATGCTTGTGCCATGCAAGTCTTTTTTACTGACCTCTTTGCAGTGTCAGAATTTTATCTCCTTGCTGTCATGTCCTATGACCGCTATGTGGCCATCTGCAAACCCCTATGCTACGTGACCATCATGAGCAGCAGAGTCTGCAGGAATTCCATCATCTGTTATTGGCTGGTTTGTGTGTATTAATCCCACCATTTAGCCTAGGTTTAAAACTGGAATTTTGTGACTCTAACATCATTGATCATTTTGCTTGTGATTTCCCCCAGTGAAAATCGCATGCTCAGACACATGGTCCATAAGACAGACAGTTATAATCTGTGCTGTGCTGACCCTGAATATGACTCTGACTTGTGTAGTTCTGTCTTATGCTTACATCATCAGGACAATTTTTAGATTCCCTTCAGTCCAGCAGAGGAAAAAGGTCTTTTTGACCTGTTCTTCCTATATGATTGTGGTTTCCATCACCTATAGCACATGCATTTTCATCTATATGAATCCTATAGCAAATGAAGAAGTGACCATTAATAAAGTTGGTTTCAATGCTCATTTTTTCTATTTCACCTTCATTTAACCCCTTTATACTTTGAGAAACAACCAAGTTAAGAGAGCCATCAGGAGTCAATAAAAAAAATAACATTATTTTCAACTAAGTAAAAGAAATTGCGTATAAAGAAACATTTCAAAATAACAATAAGTGGCCTAGAACATTTCCTCCTTGATGTTTCTTAAATTTAATGTTTTTATTATAATCTAGAATTCAGTTACATTATTAATATTTCAACATGACTTTAAAATAGCTTGCATTGAACTCTATTCAACCATTCCTGTGTAGTTATTTCACAATCCAGTGCCTCATAATATTTTGCATGCCATTGACAGACCATGTAAAAATTTCCTCAAAAATTATTGTTGAATAGAAGTCAACTTCATCATATTATATAATGAGACATAATAGGTGTTATTTCTCTACATCGGTATATACACAGAAAAATATCTTGTAGATCAACTGAAATATACATAACAATGGTATGCAAATACATGTAATACGAGTAAATTTATGTAAAAGCTTATAAAGGATGAATAATTGCATAATGTAAAAATATTAACAAAAGTTTAAAGAGAGAATTATAGCACATACAATGTTAAGAAGGATTAAGATAATCTCAAAATAATATTACTACAAAAACATAGAAATGTTGGATAAAATTTAATAAATATTCTCTTGCAGTTATAGCTGAAAACATTGCAAAGATGTAAATAAGTAGTCAGAATTAAAGAGGTAAACCAATGGACTATAAAATGAACTTGTGGATGCTCATGAGTGCATACACTGAAGGATTGGAGCAGGGGTTGCTTTATGCATCCCAGGGATGTAGGTAGAAAGTCTTAGGATCAATATGGTGACAGCACATGGAATGACACAATAGAATAAAGTTAGGACTGTCCAATCATTGTACACTAAATGAAAGTTTGAATTAGAAAATCAAGCACTTTCTGTCAAGAAGAATATTCTGAAAGTTACTTTCTGCAATGTACTAGGTATGCTTGATAACCTGCCCCTACATATACAAAAATTTATATTTACAGTTAATTCTCCCATGATGATCTAAAGAATTAGCTATGAAATTTAAAAATCAACAATGATACATATCCTTAGGAAGTAAGACATGTGAAATTTATATTTAATTATGTAATTACTGTCCAAAAAGCAATGAAAAGCAGACATTTCTTTTTTTTTTCTTTATTAAAGTACTTGTGCATTTACTGAATAATCATGCATAAAATGTAGTTTCCATACACAACCCCACCAATAACAACTTGTATTGGTGTGGAACATTTGTTACAAATGATATAGCACATTGTTATAATTGTACTATTTATTAAAGTCCATAGTTTAAATTAGGGCTCACAGTTTGTGTAGTGTAGCTCCATGAATTTTTTAAAGAAGCTTTTGATATACATAAATATTACATAAAACATATAGAGGACTTCCCTATTCCCCACCCTCTTCCCCTCCCACTCTTTCCCACATTAACAACATCTTTCAACAGTGTGGTACATTTTTTACAATTGATGAACACATACTGAAGTATTGTACTAACCTAGGACTATAGTTAACATTATAGTTTTCCCTTTGCCCTGCAAATTTTATAGGTTTTGAAAAAATGGACAATGGCCTGTATCCATTGTGCAATATCATGCAGGATAATTCCAGTGTCCCAAAAATGCCCAAATGTTGCATCTATTCTTCCCTCTCCCTCCCCTCAGAACCTCTGGTGGCCACTGCCTTTATATCAATGTTACAATTTCTTTCAGTGCTAGAATAATAATGTCTACTTTAGTTCATAGTAGCTTTCCCTGCTTATGCTTGTTCATTCCTCAATTTGAGGATTTGTGGATGATAATGTCCACCCTGTCACCTGTAGTGAGGTACGTTCATTGCACTGATGAACACATTTTGGAGTATTGCCAGTAATGATGGATTATAGTTTACATTGTAGTTTACTCTCTCTCCCACACAATTCTGTAGGTCATGACAAGATATATAATGGCCTGCAACTGTCACTGCAATGTCAATCATGACAATTCCCAAGTCCCAAAAATGTCCCAGTATTAAACCTGTTTTCCCTCTCCCTGACTTCAGAATATACAGTGGCCACTGCCTCCACATCAATGATATATGTTCTTCCATCGCTAGAATCACAATAAGTCTATAGTAGAACACCACTTATGCCACTCTAGTCCATAGTTCATTCCCCAGTCCTGAGGATTATGGGATGTTGATGCCCACTCCACCTCTAATTGAGAGGAGGCTTCAGTCCCATACTTCCAATGGATGAGACTCTCTTGCTTGCAGTTGTAGACTTTCTCGGTTCCTTGGTATAGTGGTTGTCCATCATCACCTCCTTGTTAGTTGTCCTGGGTGAATCCAATGAACTGGAGAGTAGGTGTTTCAACTCCATTGAGGGTCAGGGTCCAGCTGGCATATGGACCTACCAAAGATTCAAGTCTCTTAGACTTACACCTACCAACTCCAGCACCAACTATAGGTTAAAATAGAAAGGTCTGAAGAGCCATGTGTAGGGAAACCACAACTGAGTCCAATTCTGTCACATTTGGGAGCATGAATCCCAAGGTAAGGTCCACTGGCAAGGCACCAAAACCTGGCAAGGCACCAAACCATATGCTTTGACCATAGTGCCTAGGTGCCTCCAGAACCCTCAGGAACCCTGCTATTTGAGGTAGTGTCTAATTTGGCAGTCAGTGAGATCCTGCTGAGATGTGCATAATTGTAACCTCTGGAATGACCTTCCAACTCACTTTGAAGTCTCTTAGCCATAAAAACTCATTTGTCTTTACCTTTTTCCCCTTTTGGTCAAGGTCTTTTTTCAGTTCCATTGCTAGTTGGTGCTCAGTAGAAATCCCTTGGTGCCAGGGAGGCTCATCCCTGGGAGTCATGTCCCATGCTGGGGGGAAGTTATTGCATTTATATGCTGAGTTCAGCTTAGACAGAGTCTACACTTGAGCAACAAGGGGGCTTTCATGAGGTAATGCTCAGACACCCTCTAATTCAATGCTAAGTTTACATTTCAAGATTAAACATTCATAAGCAGTCACCAATATCAAGGGTCTGTCAATGGACCATCTTCCTTCACTAGCCATTGCCTCTGTACTTGGGAGATTCTTGCTATTCCATCAGAGAATGTGGCAGAGCCTCCCAGAATGGGAATTCAGTATTCTTTTGGTTATTGTGTGAATCTTCACCCACCATAACAATGCCCTGTGAACATTCAAACTCATTTATATGCCTTATATGTATGCCCACATGAACATCCTCCCATGTATCCCCCATCACTGACACCTTACACAAATGGCCCTCCCATGTCAGAGTTGTAACCCTTTTGTGACCCAAAACCTCTTAAAAAGTGAAGCCAAAAAAATAGCCAAATACAATTAATAAGAAAATGAAATAATAATGATAGTTTTAAAAATAGGAAATAAAATACAAAAAAAATTAAAAATGTAAAGCATTTTTTTTTAAATTTGGAATAATAAAAAGTAATGATAAAATATATTAAAAATTTTTGACATTTTACATTTCATCACTGTAAGATCTGGTGTCCTGTTTGTACAGTGGCATTTTCTTCCCATTTATTCACCCAATGTGTTACTTTTTTTCATTTGTCTTCAAAATAGTTTTAGGTCACAGTAAAGTCACGTACAGAATATAGGGGACTCCCATATATCCAACATCCTCTCCCTTTCCCCCCTTCCCCTATTAATAACATTTTATGTGGATGGTACATTTGTTACAAATGATGTACAAATATTGAAACATGTCTACCAACCATGGTCAATGGTTTACATTATGCTTTACATTTTGGAATATACACTTGTATAAATTTTGATGAAATTTAACATGGCATGTATCCATCAATGTAAGATCATGTAGAACAATTCCATCACTCTCAAAATGCCGCCTACTTCATCTATGCTATTCCTCCCTTGGGACCCATGGCAACCACCAGGCTTCACTCTTTCGAGGACCAGATTCATAGTCACTTGCAACAACACTTAGAGCTTGACATACGGGTCTGTCCTTCCCTATCTGGCACTGTCCATGCTCTCAAGAGACTGCCACCCCTCTATTTGATAACATATCAGGTCTAGCCAGGTACATCATCATCCTTTTGGTAGTTGTCCTGGGTTTGTCCAATGAATTAGAGAGTAGGTGCTGTAAATCTGCTGAGATTCAAGGCTGAATCATATGAATAGCCAGAAGATTTTTAGTCTCTGGTACATATATTTAACAAATATAGTGCTGATTATAAGTTCAAATAAAAGGAGCAGAAGAGCCATGTGTGGGGAAATTATAAATGAGTCTACCTTTTTACTTTGGGGAACATATATTCCAAAGTAAGGCCCCTTGACAGGGTGTCGAATTTCTGAGATTATCCACTATACCATAGTGTCTAGATGTCCCTAGGGTTCTCAGGAACCCCACTATTCGAAGCACTGTTTACTGTGGCAGTCAATGAGATCCTGCTGAGATTTGCATAAGTGCAAATGACCTCTCGATTCACTTTGAAATCACTTAGCCATAAAAACTCATTCATATTTATCATTTCTCCCTTTTTGTCAAGGTCTTTTTCCAGATGCATTGCTAGTTGGTGCTTGGTAATAATCCTTCAGTTCCAGGGAGGCTCATCCCCAGGAGTCCTGCCCTACTCCAAGGGAGAATAGTACATTTATATGCTGAGATTGACTTAGAGAGAGGCCACATTTGAGCAACAAGGAGGTTTTCAGGAGGTAAATCTTAGGCTAAGTTTCAATTTCACAAGAGCAAGGCTCATGAGACAATCATCAACATCAAGGGCCTGGCAAGGGTGTCAGAGTTGGGATGATAAGCAGGATAGGGCACACCTGGGGCCTGCCTTTACAGAATATGAAAGTGTTCATCTTGTCACAGTGTGTTATCTCAGTGGGTGAAGACCCACACAATAAACAAGAAAATATTAAATTCTCACCCTGGGGAGTCCTGCTATATTCTTAAGAACACAGGTAGTGCCTAATGAAAGAAAGCAGACCAAAATGTTAAGCACTCAAAATTATTGCATGTAACTATGAACTCTTAATCTTCAAAAACTGAAACATAGTGGTTACCATAGGTTCCAAGGAAAGGGAGATGGATGAAGAGAATTGATGGGACACAGGGCATTTTAAGAGCATTGTAATTGTTCTTCATAATCTTGTAATGACCTATACAAGCCATTTTAAATTTTATCAAACCTTGTAAAAGTGTACATGCAAAATGTATCCATAATGTATAAACCATCGACCATTGTTCATAGCAATGCTTTGATATTTGTCCATTAGTTGTAACAAATGTACAATACACAAGTAAAATATTAATGGGGAAGAGTGGGAGGGGTTTGGGTATAAGGGAATTGCCTATATGTTCTCTGTGACTTTTCTGCAACCTAAAGATTCTTTGAAGATAAATTTTTAAAAAAATTGACACTGGGAGATCATATGGAAAAAAATTATTACTTCACATTAAAGATAACAGCTTTTACAGGACAAAAGACACAATGAAAAAATTTTTATCACTTTTTAAAAATGTATTGTTATTATTCTATTTTATTATTATTATTATTTTCTTTTTGGCTTTTTTGGGGGGAGGTTTGGATCGCAGAAGGATCACAACTGTCTCAGGGGAGGATCACTGGTGTGGGGTGTTGGTGATGGGGGAATGTGTGAGGAGGAGTGCACCTGGGGCATGCCTCTGTGGTATATGAATATGTTCAAGTAGCCATGGGGCATTGTCATGGTGGGAGGAGACCCCCACAATGATGGAAAGATTATTGAATTGCCATCCAGCAACGTCGTGATACATTCTTTAATAGAACAGCAAGAATCCCCCTAGTATACGGGCAGTGCCTTGTGAAATAAGACAGTTCATGGATTTTTTAAAAATTTCAATTAACATATATGCAATCTAACAGTTTCCCTTTTAATCATATTCAGATATATATTTCAGGGTTGTTAATTTCATTCACAATGTTGTGTGACCATCCATCACCACTATCCATTACCAAATATTTCCATATTCTAAATAGGAAATTTGTACATTTTAATCCTTAACTTCCCATTCCCTATCCCAAATTCACCCCTGGTACCCTATATGCTAGATGCCACCTTTATGAGTTTGTTTATACTAATTGTTTCAAATTAGTGATAGCATAATTTTTTTTCCCTTTTGTTTTTGGCTTATTTCCCTCAACATTATGTCTTCAAGGCTCATCCATTTTGTCATGTTTCAAGACTTCATTCCTTTTACAGCCAAGTAATATCCTATACATGTATATATATGCGTATATATATATATGCATATATATATATGATTACACTTGGGTTGCTTCCATCTTTTGGCAATTGTGAATAATGCCACTATAAACAACAGGGTGCAAATATCTGTTCAAGACCATGCCTTCAATTTTTGGGGGTGTACACCTAGTAGTGGGATTGCCAGGCCAAGTGTTAGTTCTATACATAGCTATATGCCAAATTCCCAAATTCCTTCTATAGTAGCTGCACAATTTTATATTGCACCCAGCAATGAGTGTTCCTATTTCTCCGCATCCTCTCCAACATTTATTTTCTAGTGTGTGTGAAATGCTCTCATTTAGTTTTGACAGCATTTCTGTGAAGGCGAATGATATTGAACATCTCTTCATGTGCTTTCTGTCCATTTGTATACCTTATTTGTAGAAAAGCATGTTCAAGTCTTTTGCCCATTTTTAAATTGTGCTGTTTAACTTTTTGTTATTAAGCTGAAGGATTTCATTACCTATTCTGGATATTAAATCTTTACTAGATATGTGGTTTTCAAGTATTTCCATTCTGTAATTTGTTGTATGTCTTTCATGATAAAATTCTTTGAGGTACAAATGTTTTTATATTTTATATTTGATGAGGTCCTCTTTATCTATTTTTCTTTTCTAGCCTGTGGTTTGTGGGTAAAGTCTAAGAAACCATTGCCTCACACAAGCTACTGAAGTAGCTTTCCTACATTTTCTTCTAGGAATTTGATAGTTCCAGCTCTTATATTAAGGTCTTTGATCCATTTTGAGATGATAGGTGTATATGGTATCAGTCTTTCATCATTAAGTAGGACGTTAGCTGTGGGTTTTCTATTTATGCGCTTTTACATTTTTTTTTTGCAAATGGAGACCCTGTTTTCCCAGCGCTATTTGTTGAAGCGACTATTCTTTCCCCATTGAGTGGTCTTTGCTATCTTCACCAAATCAGTTGCCCACAAATGTGAAGGTTCATTCTGAGTTATAAGTTTTATTCCATTGGTCTATATGGCTCTCCTGGTCCCAGCACCATGCTGTATTGAGTAATGTGCTTGGCTTTGTAATAAGTATTAAGTTTGGAAGTGTGAGCCCTCTAACCTCATTGGTGGTTTTAAGATGGCTTTAGCCATTTGGGTCTCCTTCCCCTCCTATATAAATTTGATGATTGGCTTTTCCATTTCTGCAAAGAAATTGGTTGGAATTTTGATTGGAAATGCATTGAAACTATAAATTTTTCTGGGTAGGATTGACTCTTAATGAGGATTAGTCTTCCAATCCATGAACACAGAATATCCTTCCATTTATAGACATCATATTTGATCTCTTTAGCAATGTTTTGACATTTTCTGTGTACAAGTCCTTTACATTCCTGGTAAGACTTATTCCTAGATATTTGAATTTTTAGTTGCTATTTTGATGGATTTTTTTATTGATTTCTTCTTCTGATTGTTCATTGTTTGTTTATAGAAACACTGCTGATATTGGGGAATTGATCTTGTACCTTGCCATGTTATTAAATTCATTCGTCTAAGACCTTTTTAGTGGACTTTTTTTTTTCAGTATTTTGTATATGTAGGATCATATAATCTGCAAATAAAAAAGGTTTATGTCTTCCTTTCCCATTTGGATGCCTGTTATTTCTTTTTGTTGCCTAACTGCTCCAGCAAAAACTTCCTGTACAATGGTAAATAGCAGTGGGTGACAATGAGCATCCTTTTCTTGTTCCTGATCTTAAAAACAAAGCTTTCAATCTTTCATCATTAAGTAGGATGTTAGCTGTGGGTTTTCCATTTATGCACTTTTACATGTTAAGGAATTTTCCTTCTATTTCTAATGTTCTAAGTGTATTTATCAAGGGTTCTGTGTTTTGTCACATGACTTTTCTGCATGAACTGAGGTTATTTTGTGGTTTTGTCCTTTGTTGTGTTAATATGGCTTATTACATTAATTGATTTCCATATTTTGAACCACATTTGTCTAGAAGGGATATATTGTACTTCATGGTATATTTTAATGTGCTGTTGGATTTGGTTTAACATCATTTTTTTGAGGATTTTTGCATCTTTTTTTCAAAAGAGGTATTGGTGTCTATCATTTTCTTTTTTTGAGGTATCTTCATCTGGGTTTGGTTTCAAGGTGACTTTGGCTTTGTTGCATGAGTTGGGGAAGGTTCCTCCTCTTCAACTTTCGGAAGAGTTTGATTATAATTAGAGTTAAGTCTTCTTGAAATGTTTGGTGGAATTGCTCTGTGAATCCATTTGTCCTGGGATTTTCTTTTTTGGGAGGATTTTGATTGCTCAGTCATTCTCTTTATTAGTAATTTGTTTCTTGAGATCTATTTCTTCTTAAGTCAATGTAGGTGGTGTGTGTATTTCAAAGAATTTGTCCATTAAATCTAGGTTATCTAATTTATTGGCATACAGTTGTTCATAAGGATAGTAAGAACATAATTTATAGTTTTTTTAATTTTAGTAGTTTTATTTAATTAATATAATTCAACTTCATTAATATGAAATTTTCTAATTTAAAATCTAAAACCATGTGGCTCTAGAAAGGAAAATTTTGGTAATCCATGCAAGAATACAGAAGGAACATTAACGCTACTTAAGAGAACACATTATTTTGAAGCTCTCTACACATAGAAGGCACATAATAATTATTAAACACCTAATGAACATTAGAAGACTCAAGTTCTTCCTAATAAGGATTTACATATTAATTACTTTAAAAGAATCCTTATTTAGCAAATTGGTCATTTTATTTCAAGCAAATTATTTGTGCATGTGTTCTACATTTTGCTGATAAAAGATGAGCTGCCTGAGGATATTCCTTGTCTTATTCAGCTTTGTATTTCCCATTTGGCATAAAAAACTGCCTCATGCCAAATATAGTACTCGACAAATATTTGTAAAAATGATCACAATGCATGATGCACTTGAAGATAATTCAGTTGTCTTATAGTTCACATTTTTTCACTAATTTGTTCTGATCTTTTCCACAGTTAGTCCTAGTTCTAATATAATTCCAGAAAGAAAACTGTCTACCCATTTATTAACGTGTACAAATTTATTTTTAGTAAAAATAAGAATACAAATATTTTACATTTGTAATTGTTCATCTGTGGTGTTCAAAACTATTCCCTCACTTCTGGGACAGATGCATTATGCTGTAAAACTTCAGCTTAATTTAAGGGAATGGCGTCCCCTGGAGCTCTGCAGTGCAGCAGACTATTCATTTCCTTTTCTGAAACACGACAGAGAAAAACCTAATTCATAAGATTCCAATTCTGCTACAGACAAAGGTATACAATTCAGCACTATTTTTTTAAAAGATTACAAAGATATACCTTTCTGTTTAGAAGAGGAAAGAAAAGATAACTGTTTAGTTTATTCCTCCAATATTGTCAGAAAAAAAATCAAACTTCTTTAATAGTATTATAATGCCTGTGTTTAGACTTTACTTCTCAATGAATCGAATTTTGAAATACTTCTTTAAAAGTTTAATAACTGTCTTTGAAATTGTTCACTGAGCAATTAAATATTTTTGTCCATACACATTCAAATTTAATTACTGCTTTAAGTAAGATATTCATAATTTTTCTAGTCTCAGTATGAACATTTAACTTGTAGTGATGAGATATAGGTTCTCATATCTGATCTAACTAGTTGTATGGCCCTAGACAAGCCATTTTAGATTTCTGCCTTCACCTAGATCAAACAAGGATAATCACAGCTTTTTAATCTATCTTATAGGTAAGTAGACATAAGATTTATATGAAAATAACTTGCTTATGTCATTAAACAAATGTAAGGTAAAATATGTTAGGTTTTAGCATATTCACTATGTTTTAATATTTGGTTGACATTTTAAAAATTTAACCAAAATGAAGATTGCATACTTTTGTTATCCGAGCCAGTGTCTAGGTTCTTGGCAATGTCACACAAAGGAATATAAGGGCATGCCATAGGGTAGGCAATAGAGTAAAGCATTTATTAAGAAATTAGAAAAAAAGTAGTATGTTACCCGAGGAATGGGTGCGGGCGTGCTACAGGGTGAAACACGCGTGTCCTCTCTCAAGGGTTTTCTGGTTTTACTGGCTATCATTGAGGGTTAAGGTTTACACAGATTGGAGTATTTAGGACAAATGTGGTGAAATTTCATTGGGTGGTTTGTTTTCTAGGGGTTTCTGGCTGGTGGTAGTTGGCTTCTGGCCCCTCTCCTTGAGCCCTGAGCTGGTATGAAGTGTTTATGAAAGTATGGGGTTCATGATGGTGGGGCCCCTTCTGTTTTCCTTTCTTTCTGCTATGTGAGAATGTTGCAAATTACATTCTGATAAATCAGCTACTAGGGGGAAAGCTGCTAGCTGTCTTCTGATAACTTCTTTGTGTTAATTTGCTCATGTCAGTTAGCAGGCTGAAAGCTGTGCCTCAGGATTTCCTTCCAGGTGGTGTTTGTGCAACACATTGTGTTTTCTGCTCCTCTTCCTTAAATCCCTATTATATCCAGCTTTTCTTTCAGATCTACAACATTCAGTAGTTATACACGGTAAAAATTAAAATAGCAAAGCTAGTTATAACAATAATTCCATTCATCCATGGTCTCATTTAATTATATTAAGAAATAATCTTTATAAAAAAAGGTAAAATTTCATGAAAATATTCCCACATATTCTAGCTTAGGAGTTCTTGTCCATATCAGTGGACTGTGTGGCATGCGCCACTGGGTCAGGTACTCCAATAGGCAGATTGAGCATGTCATTCTCGTCAGTGATTGTTTTTATCTTCTCCAATATGTGCCCTTCAAAGATCAGATGACAGGTAGACTAGGCTTTGGCGCCCTCAATATCTAGAATAACCATCAATATCTAGAATATTTTCAACCACAACATTTAGCAGAGAGTCACCAATTTTTCGTTTGGTTGTTAATGTTTCACCATCACGGTTTATAAAGTGGACTGCTATTTTATCTTCTGAGCTGCTCTGCTCTGGCGCCAACACGCTCAGTGGTTGGCTTGTCCCCGCACTTCCTCCAAGCCTTGGTCCCCAGGAGCCTGCATACTCCCATCTCCTGCGTGGTCCTTTAAAGAGTAGCCACCAGAAGGCTGCACCGCTGGGAGGGGTCCACAAGCAGTGCAGGAGCCTGGCGCCCTGCGTGGCGGCCATAGGCCCCTGGTGGGGTAAGCACCGGAAGTGACCAGTTTACAGTCTTTATTTCAGTGGGATCAGTCTTAATTTCCCACTTTTCATTTCTGATTTTTGTATCTTCCCTCTTTTTCCTTTCTCACTCTAGCTAATATTTTGTCAATTTTATTGATCTTTTCGAAGAACCAACTTTTGGATTTGTTGAGTCTATTTTTTCCCCCTATTTCCTTTATCTCTGCTCTAATCTTTCTTATTTCCTTCATTCTTCTCACTTTGGGTTTAGTTTGCATTTATATTTCTAATTTTCTAGTTTTGAGGATAGGTCTCTGATTTGAATCCCTTCTTCCTTTTTAATGTAAACATTTAGAGCTATAAATTTCCCTTTCACCACTGCCTTACTGTGGCCTATAATTTTGGTATGTTGTATATTCAATTTCATTCAGGTCAAGATTTTTCCTAATTTTGCTTCTGATTTCCTCTTTACCCCATTGGTATTTTAAGAGAATGTTGTTTAATTGCCACATATATGTGAATTTTCCATTTCTCCCTCTGTTACAGAGTTTTAGTTACATTCTGTTGTGGCCTGAGAATATACATTGCATGATTTAAATATTTTTAAATTTATTGATTTTGTTTTGTTACCCAACAGATGGTCAATCCTGGATAATTATCCACGTGCACTTGATAAAAGCGTGTATTATGCTTTTGTTGGTTTCAGTGTTCCATATATATCTGTTAGGTCTAGTTGATTTAGTGCATCATTCAGGTAATGTACTTTCTTAAGGATTTATGACTCAATGGTCTATCCATTTAGAGTATTGAAGTCTCTTACTCTTAATATAAAGTGATCTATTTCTATTTTCAAATATGTCAGAATTTGCTTCATGTAATTTGGCTTCATGTAATTTGGCAGCTGTTAGGTGCACATTTATTTATGTTACCTCTTCCTTTTGAATTGTCCTTTTTATCACTATGTAATGACTATTTGCCCCTCATAACTGTTTTGACATAAAGTCTATTTTAGCCGATGTTAGTATAGCCACGCTTTATCTCTTTTGGATACTACTTGTATGGTATATTTTCTTTTCCATCCTTTCACCTTCAGTCTACATGTATCTTTGAGTTTAAGGTCTCAAAGAGCCTGTAGTTAGGTCATACGGTTTTATCCATTCTGTCAATTTCTGCCTTTTTACTGGAGAGTTTAATCCATTTTTATTTAAAGTCACTACTGAATATGCAGGACTTTTTTCTGACAGTTTGCTTTTTAGCCTTGTAAGTCTTATACATTTTTTGTCCCTCAGTTCTGTGAATGCATACTTTCAAATTTATTTACTTTTTTGTGTTGTACCATATTGAATGCCTTTTCATTCCTCTCTGGATATGTTTTTCATCTATTTTCTTTATGTTTAACATGTGGTTAAAATTTGACATCCTCAACATATAACAATCGTTTGGTTGGATACCAACTGAACTTCAATAACATGCTCATATACTTTTCTTATAGTCCTCTCTACTCCAACATTTTTCACACTTGCTACCACTTATACCTTTGTACAGCATATGTCAAAAGCAGATGTATCATTACCTTTTATACATTTACATTTTAGCACCTGAGGAGGAAGTTGAGTTAAATATTGAACGATACAGTACATTAATACTGGCTTTTATAATTTCCCAAATGTTTACATTTACTGCAGTTCTATATTTCTTTATTTTGCTTTAAACCATTGTCTAGTGTTTTTCCTTTCAGTATGAAGAATTCCCTTTAGCCCTCTTTTAAGACAAGTCTAGTGGTGATGAACTTATTCTGCTTTTGTTTATCCAAGAATGTCTTCATCTCTCCATCATTTTTGAAATAGTCTCAATGCAGATAAAATTCTTGACTGGTAGTTGTTTTCTTTCAAGATATTTCACTATAAATTATTTGGAGCACTGAAACTATACTTAAAAGGAATTCTGTTTATCTTTCATGTAATCATTATTTACCACATTTTCAACTACACCAAAAGAGAGTACTTTATTTTATTACTAATAAATGTAAACAAATATTAAAAATAAATAAAAATAAATAAAAAATGTAACTTACTAAATATAGGATATGAAATCAATTAATAGGTGAAAGATTTAAAAATCCAATATTTTGAAAAGTCAAAGAACATCAATAAACCACAACCCAATGATTGCAAATGAGTAAAAAAAGACAGTAATAGTCAATATTTTTTTGGAAGGCCTTTGAAAGCAGTAAAAAACCAATGCAATCAAATATTGAACGAATATTAGAAAGAGCAAATGAAAATCATTGTAATTCCATGATTCTAAAATTTAATTCATTATACCTTACTTTTATGACATGGAGAGATGGCACAAAATCGATGGCATTAAGCATTGTTCATAGTTTAAATGGCAACTTTCCTTTTTGTCATTGATATAAATTATAGCGGAATGTTTCAGAACTGATGGTGTCTTTAAACTGATGAAATTTGGCATATCAGTTTCCCTCTCAGTTTATTCTTACATAACTTGAAAACTCAAGAAATTCTAATAGAAAAGTGGCAGAATTAGTAAGAGATTTTGTTACTCTAGCTGAACAAATGGAAAATATTTAAAAAGTCAATAGACCATCATCATAATAGCATAATTGCCAAAGGTAAATAGAAAATATTATTTCAATCATAATAAGTGTAGAATTTAGTTGTGAAGAGAATAGCTATGATGAAATACACAGAGAAAGATAAAGAAAACTCACAGCCTTGTAAGGGAATGTATAATTTAAATTAATGAAAGGTCCTAATATTCTTAGATGAGAATTTTAATTAGATTATGAGCATATTTGTGTGCATATATAGATTTACATATTCATTGTGGAAACATTCATTAATTAATTCATTTATTAAAAAATTATTTCTGTACATATATTTGCCAAGCATATAGAATATTAAAGGAAGATTATTTTTAAGGCAGGGTATCTACTGAAAGAAATGATTACTCAATCAAAGATAAAAAAGGATGGAAAGAGAAAAGAGATAAAATCAAAATAAGACATTGTCAAATGATCCTATATTTATGTGTCGGTTACTGTATATATTTCAGATACATTTTTATTTACAGATTTATAGGAATGCCAAATATCTGTTGCCAAGTGAAAAAAGTTAATTTGAAGGATATTTTGTTAATGGTAGTAGTATATCAGTAACAGTAAACAAAAAATATAAAGAAATAATGTTTACAAATGTGCAAGTGTTTGTATCACTGGTATGATAACATACATCAATTAGATGACATCAGTTATATCAGGGGAATTATATTTGAAGAAAGATGATCACCTTTGTTTTGGTTTCACACATTGCAATAAGATGACTTTTCAATGATGTATGTTTTTGAAAAGTATGTCTAGTTTATTTTAGGAATTGTTATAATACCAAATTGATTAAACTACATTAATATTATAATCAGTAGGAAAATGTATGCAAAATATAATCATCTTACATGATATTTCCTTACATTTAAAAGAAATATAAAATAATTTTATTTTAAAAAATATGGTCATTTGAAAATTTGACGATTGTCTCATATCTGTTATTCTGCTTCATAACGACACGTTAAAATGTAAAACCAATAAATGAAAGAAATTTTATCTTTTAAAATAAATTTAAAAATCAGCAAAATAAATCAGTTCCTAGATGACTCCAATGATGAACAATTTTTCTTTTATTCATGTAATAAACTTTATTTATAAAGAGGTTTTAGATTAAAGATAAGTTACATTGAAAGTATAAGGGGTTTCCATATATTCCACCTCCTTCCTCTCCCTCATCTTCTTCTATTAAAAACAACTTCCAATTGTTTGGTGCTTTTGTTAAAATTGATGAATACATATTGAAGCATTGTTGGTAACCAAGGTCTATAGTTTAACTTATGATTTATACTTCACATAGTACAAATTTTGTAGGTTTTGACAAAATGTATAATGGCCTGTATCTGTCATTGCAATATCATGCAAAAAAATTCCAGTGCCCTGAAAGTGTCCTATACTCCACCTATAAAAATACGAGTATAGGTGGAGTATAGGACACCTCCCTGTACCCTCAGAAACCCTGGAAACCACTATCTTTATATCAATGTTACATGTTCTTCCATTATTACAATGATAATAAGTAATCAGTTTACTCTGGTCCATGGTTGCATTCCCTAATTGTGTTTGTTCATTCCTTGACCAAGGGGATTTTAGGATAGTGATGCCCTCTCTGATCCTGATTGAGGGGCCTTAGAACAGATGGAGCAGGTGGGTTGAACTGTCTTCTTTGCAGTTGTAGATACTCTGTGTTTTGGGATGGAGGTTGCCAATCATCATCATTTTGTTATTTGTCCTGGACGAGTCTGATGAACTGAAGAGCAGGTTCGGGCGGCAACTCTGTTGAGATTCCGGGCTCAAACAGCATATGAACAGCCAGAAAATTTAAGTCTCTGGGGCATATACTTAATGGGTATAGTGCAATTATAGGTTCAAATAAAAGGGGTAGAAGAACCATGTGTAGGGAAATTAAAAATGAGTCTAACTCCATTACATTGGGGAAATAAGTAATCATACATTCCAAGGTAAAGCTCTCCAGCAGGGTGCTGGTTTCAAGGGGTTGGATGCCTTGCCTATAATGTCTGTTTATCTCTAAAGCCCTCAGGAGCACCCTTATTTGAGGCTTTGCTTGCTGTGGCAGTTAGTGAGATCTGCCTGAGACATGCATATGTGTAACCTCTGAAATGACCTCCCGACTCAATTTGAAATCTCTTAGCTGCAAAAAGTCTTTTTTAGTTAATATTTGCCCTTTTTGGTCAAGGTCTTTTTCCAAATGCATTGCTGGTTGGGACTTGGTATTAGTCCCTTGGTGCCAAGGAAGCTCATACCTGGAAGTCATGTCCCATGTTGGGGGGAATTTAGTGAGTTTATTTGCTGATTTTCACTTAGAGAGAGGCCAAATTTGATTAAAAAAAAAAAAAAGATTTCCACAGGTAACTCTTAGGCAATATATTATTAAACTAAGTTTCAGTTTTACACAAATAAAGTTCATAAATACAAGAATTAATATCAAAGTCTTGGTATATTGGTCTGTTTTCTTTTATTAGGCACTCCCTATGTACTCTTTAGATTCTTACCCCTCTATTTGAGTATGTAGCAGGGCTATCCAAGACAGGAGTTTAATACTTCATTCTTTATTATGTAATTCTTCACTAACTAGATAACTCCCTATGACCAGATGAACAGATTCATATTCCATAGAGGCATGTCCCAGGGGCACCCTTTCCCATACATCCCCCACCACCGACACCCTGAACCAGTGTCCCTCCCCTGCCATAGTTGCCCAAAGAACAATTGTATTCTGAAACTCAGCTCTCTACCTCTCTTGTGTTCACCTGTTCCTTCAACCAGTCCTCCCCTTAGTAGCTCAACTCCCTCACCCTCAACCTTGCTCATTATCACACTCCAGCACCATAAACTCACTCACATCCCTGTACCATCATCACCCTCATCCACCTTATCATAGATTATGCCCAGATAGACATACTGACCAATGGAACTGAATTGAAATTTTAGATGTAGACTCATGCATATATGGCCAACTGATATTTGATAAGGGCAAAAGCCCACTCAAGTGGCACAGAATAGTCTCTTCAACAAATGGTGCAGTAAGAACTGGATATCCAAAGCCAAAAGAATGAGAGAGGATCACCATCTTACAACCTATATAAAAATTAATTCTACGTGTCTCAAAGACCTAAATATAAAAGCTCAGACCATAAAGCTCCTAGAAAATAATGTAAGGAAGCATCTAGGAGAAATTGTACTAGGAAATGGTTTCATAAACTTTACACAAGCAACCAAAGAAAAAAATAGATAAACATTAACATGTGAATTGAACATTTCTTAAATTATCTTTATCAATTCATTCATACAAACATATTTGATAGATTTCTCCCATGCAGTTATTAGCCTTATTGGTACTCAACTTGTCTTATTTGAAGTGATCCTTTTAAAGTCCTTTTGACAAAACAGTAGTAGTCTTTTATATCTCAGTGGTTATTTGGTATTATTGAAGTTTCCAGGTTACTTGAACACAACTGTATTATGCAGAAAAAAAGCTGTCTCAAAGATGCCCCAGTCCTAATCTCCAGAATTTGTGAATATCCTACCTTAAAGGGCAAAAGGAACTTTATAAATATGCTTAAGTTAAGGATCTTGAGATGATTATACTAGATTATCTAGGTGGGACCATGTAATCACATGGGTCCTTATAAGGTAGAGATGGAAGCAGGACTGTACGAAAATGAAATGTTATGACATAAGCCAAGGTCAGAGTAAAGCTGGGCCTTTAGCCAGGAAATACTGCCATCCTCTAGAAATGGTACAGATTCTCCCTCTAGAGCCTCCAGAAAAATGCAGCCCTGCCAATCCATTCCAGTCCTCATGCCTTCTAGAAACATTTGGAAATAAATTTGTTTGTGGTAATTTGTTAAAGCAATGGGAAACATATATTTCCTACTGCAACCCTAGAATCACCCATTTTTCTGACCTATTTCTTTTAGTTGGAAATAGATTTGGAAACCACTCTTTATACAAAGATGTACTTGTTGCTCTTTTGCCAACGTTTCAAGGCAATTTCAGTGGGTAGATCTAGGAAATGAGATTTTTATTAAATTAAACTAGGAATTTGGAGTGATGTTTACAGTTCAAACTCAAGACTTCAGGATTTATCTTAACACAGTTTACTTGAATATTTAATTAAAAATAAATTAATATTTAATTTGTCTGTACTTCTTCGAATTAATGATTGAAGGCATATTGATAGATACACATACCACAAAAAGAAATAATTTGAATTGAAAACTGAAAAGTAATGCTCTCAAGTGGCATTACTACCAACCTGCTGCAATGGATAAAGGGAAAGATTTGGCAAATTTAACCTGGAAAGGTACATCTCTTCATTTTTTTTTTCATCTTTCCTTTCTTAACCAAGAAATAGATTTCTTTCTTAAAAAATAGGAATGTAAAAGGTTCAAGTTATATAGATTGACTTCTTGGTGAGCCTTGCTCTTGGGAGGCCAAAACATAGGAAAGGGCATTCATGGGACTATTGACACTATACAGCATATTGGGAAATATATTTCAAAAGAGAAGGGAAGGAGAGAAACAATAAATGACCCAACTGGGCAGATCAGTTAGATGACATTTGAAAAATCATATGAGAATTCAAAATTGGTGAGCATTTTCACTAATGAGTTAATAATACTTATTCAATGTTTGAGAAGCAAGGCAGTTACTCTTAAAACGTCATTGCATATCCATATCTTTTAAAATAACTTAGGAAATTTTATCTATTTACCTTGGCCTGGAGGAATTCAATCCACTTATGAACAACATGATTTAAAAGGGAAAATGCTTGAAAGAGAGCTAAAATTTTCCCAGATATAAAATAGTATGCTCTTGAAACAGAATTAAGTTGTGAATCACTGAAGTCCCAATTTAGCCAACCTGAGTATATTACTTCTGGCGATAGTCTGCATTCACTGCCAGCAATGTACAGAATAGGGCAAGAACACAGAATATATCATGGGCAACCACATCAAGTCTCACCTGCATATCAGCAGTCTGATTGAAAATTTGAAATGACAATCAAAAAAAACTCACTCAATATGTGATAACAATGTACACAACTTAGTTATTGAAATGACTGTATGCTTAATATGAGAATACATGAATATGAGAGAATGTAGAGGGTGGTGGGAAGTTCCACTGAAAATTTTTTTTTAATTCCAGAAGGTAGGTAGTAGTGGAGAAGTAGGAAAGGGTGCATTACACCCTTGTATAACTTGGCAACCTCACAGGTTTTTCCAATCTTGGCAGGGATTTAAATTAATTGCTAGACAGGGAAGATGATATAAATGCACAGGACTACATATAAATATCATTACATATGACACTCCATATTCTTAGAGAGATTATCAGTGGTTCAAATCGACAGTCACACAGTCAAACTGGGGATAACCATGAATTCATCCTAACTACCATGGGGCAGAGGTAATATTGTACTTCTCATCTGTGAAATCCTATTATCTCTACACAAAGCTAGGGTTAATGTTAATCATAAGCATGTCGGTGATAAATATCAGAGCTACAGGTAAAAGCACCTGTGCCATTGTTGACTAGGTTTCTATGACAAATAACATGTTATGGGTTAGCTAAAACAATAATGTATTAGTTCATGGTTTTAGACTCCTGAAATGTCAAATCAATGAGTCAACAGAATCACTCTTTCTCCACAAACCTTGTAGCATTCTGATGCTGGCTTGCCATAATCCTTGGGATTTTAACTCTTGATCTATGCTTCTTATCTATATTAATCAGTCAAAGGGATGCTGATACAAAATACCAGAAATTGGTTGGTTTTTATAAAGGTTATTTATTTGGGGTAGAAGCTTACTACAGTTACTAGGCCATAAAACATAAGATATTGCCCTCACCAAAGTCCATTGCCATGTGTTGGAGCAAGACGACTGCCAATGTCTGCCAGAGTTCAGTCTTCCTGGGTTCCTTTCTTCCCAGGAATCATTTCTTTCCAGGCTAAGCTTCTCTGTTTTCTCCACAAGTTCAGCTGTAGAATATGAGTCTCTATAGGCTTTGCCTCTCTCCACAAGGCCAGCTATAGACTATCAAGTGAATGACTCTGTCTCTCTCCCTGGGGCTTCTCTCATGTCTAAGAGCTGTCTCTATTCCTCTATTCCAAAATGTCTATTCCTCTATTCCAAAATTTTCGTACAAGGAATCTCCTTGAAAAAAAAGTTTTATAATATTTGTGAAAAATGAAAAAGAAACAAAATATTTATTGTAGTTAAAACATTTTATAGCCATGCTAGTATATTTTAAAATGGCAAAACACTGGAAGGAGTGCTTAAGCACTGAAGTTAACTTAATAAAATGGAGTTAAATAAAGTGGAATTAAAATATTTTTTATGCATAAACTTAATTTATTTCAATTATATAGATGGATACATATTAAAGACACAACTTGAAAAGCAAATTCTTGAATAGTATATAACTTGGTCAGTGTTATTAAAATGTTGACTCATTGACTTTTGTTTTGTGACAAAGGAAATAAGTGATTACTTTCTCACCTAGAAATATCCTGCTGTTACTACTCACTCTTTTCTTGTTGCTTCTGTAGAGTAAGTTTGTCACAAGGCTTAAATGTTTTTAATATTAATTTTGATTCAAGTTATTATTTTGTTATATGTGGAATCTTTGAAAGTTCAGCCAAAATGCATGCAATTGTGAATATTCAGACATTTCTCTTAATTCTGATTTGTGCTTAAGTTTTTGGCTTTAAAGAAGTTATAACAATAGTAGTTGCCTCAGTCAGTATTTGTTAGATGTGTGAAGTACGGATAATGTCACAGTGATGGTTATATTTTTTAGATTATTACTGTAGATAGGTTAGTCACAAGTGAGTCATTTTTTTAAATGTGCATTTTTTAAGTGAGTGGATTTTACAGATTCATCATAATAAATTGTATGGCTACATTAAAAAAATAGGGGATGATGTGGGAGAAGGAAGGTTGTACATGGGAATATCTCATACTTTCTATGTAGCTCTTCTGTAATCTAAAACTTCTTTAAAAATAAAGTTTATTTTAAAAAATCTTCCAACAAAGAAAAATACAGGACCAGATGGTTTCACAGGTGAATTCTAACAACAATTTTGAGAAGAATTAATACCAACTAGGTTTAAACTCCTCCAAAACACTGAAAAGGAAGGAAAATTATTCAACACATTTTATGAAACCAACATCACCCTAATACCAAAGCCAGACAAAGATACTACAAAAAAGAAAATTATAGACCTGTCTCTCTAATGTACATAGATGCAAACATTCTCAACAAAATACTTGTGAATAGAATCTAACAGCATTTCAAAAGAATTTTACACCAAGATCAAGTGGGTTTTATTTCTGGTATGCAAGCATGGTTTAACATAAGAAAATCAATTAACATAATGCAACATATTAACAAATCAAAGGAAAAAGCCACATGATCATCTTGATTGATCCAGAAATGGCAATTGACAATATCTAGCATCCTTTCTTGATAAAAACGCTTCAAAAGATAGGTATAGAAGGAACGTTTCTCAATATAATAAAGGACTTCTATGAAAACCACACAGCCAACATCTTATTGAAAGGGGAGAGATCGAAAGGAACAAGACAGGGATGCCCACTGTCACCACTTTTATGCAATATTGTGCAGAAGTTCTAGCTAGAGTACTTACACAATAAAAAGATATTAAAGGCATCTAATTTGGAAAAGAGAAAGTAAAACTATCACTATTTCCAGATACTTGGTACATGGTCCTATATTTAGAAAATTCTGAAATAACTATCACAAAGGTATTAGAGCTAATAAATGAATTCAGCAAAGTGGCAGGATACAAGATCAATTTGCAAAAATCAGTAGTGTTTCTATACACTTACTAGTGAGCAAGATGAGGATTAACTCAAGAAAAAATCCATTTACAATAGCAACAAAAAGACTCAAATATATAAGAATTATTTTAACCATGAATGTAGAGGATCTGTATGCAGAAATTTACAAAACACTGCTAAAAGAAATCTCTAAACAATTGAAAGGGCATTCCATGTTCATGCATTAGAATACTAAACATCGTGAAGAGGTTGACTCTACTCAAAATGATTTATATATTGAATGCAATACCAATCAAAATTTCAACAACCTACTTAACAGAAATAGAAATGTCAATTAGCAAATTTATTTGGAAGGGAAAGTGTCCCAAATAGCTGAAAACATCCTATAAAAGAAAAGTGAAGTTGAAGGACTCATGCTTTCTGACCTTGAAGTGTATTATAAAGCGACAGGAATCAAAATAGCATGGTATTGGCATAAATATTGACACATTGATCAATAGAATCAAATTGAGAGTTCAGAAATAGACCCTCACCTCTATGATCACCTGATTTTCAATAAGCCTACCAAGTCCACTTCTCTGGGACAGAAAAGTCTTTTCAACAAATAGTTCTGGGAGAACTGGATATCCATAATCTAAAGAATGAAAGAAGACCCTTATCTCACTCCTTATACAAAAATCAACTCAGAAGGGATCAAATACCTAAATATAAAGGACAAGACCATAAAACTCCTAGAAGATAATGTAGGAAAACATCTACAGGAACTGACATTAGTATTTAAATTTATACTTGGTACTGTAGTTTGTAGGTGTACATCCAAGAGACTGGAATCTTTATGTTGTTCATGTGCCCAGAACCTCAGCAGAGTAGCAACACCTACTCTCCAGTTCATTGGACTTACCCATGACAACTCACAAGGAGGTGAGGATTGACAACCACCATACCAAGGAAGCAAGAGAGCTTACAACTGTAAGAAAGAGAGTCCCATCCATCGGCTGTATGGAATCAAAAACCCCTCTCAATTAAAGGTGGAGTGGACATCACCATCCCAGAATCCCCAGGATTGGGGAATGAACTATGAACTAGAGTGGACTTACTGGTATTCTACTATAGACTTATTGTGATTCTACCAATGGAAGAAATTACAACATTGATGTGGAGGCAGTGGCCACTGGAGTATCTGGGGGCAGGGAGAGGTAAAAACATTTGTAACACAGGGACTTTTTCAGGACTTGGGAGTCATCCTGAATGACATTGCAATGAGAGATATAGGCCATTTTATATTATCCCATAACATGCAGAACTGTATGGGAAATAGTGTAGTCGACAATGTGAACTATGTTCCAAGATGTGTTTATCAATTGCAATGAATGTGCCACACTAATAAAGGACGTGGCTTATCTGGGAGGGTGTGGAAGGTGTGGGGAGTGGGGCATATGGGAATCCCTACACTTTTTGTGTAACGTTTATGTAATCTAAGTATCTAAAAAAAATAAATAAAAGAATTAAGTGTAATTTTCATGTAACTTGTTTTTTGGCATTTGGACAAGTATATGGTTATTCCCCTTTGAGTTATTACTAATATAAATTATTTTGGTAAAATTAATATTAAATTACCCCTACATTCCTAGAAGAAACTGTATTTGATGTTATAGTATTATTTTAATGAGCTGCTAAATTCTATTTCCTAATTGAAAATATATAAAAAGAACTGGTAGTAGGTGAGGGTCCCTTAAACCTTACACCCAAAGCACAAACAACAAAAGAAAAATTAAATAAATGGGATCTCATCAAAATTAAACACTTCTGCCCCTCAAAGGACTTTGTGAGGAGGATAAAACACAGCTTACTCAATGGGAGAAAATATTTGGGAATCACACATCCAACAAGTGTCTAATATCCTTGATATATAAAGAGATCCTACAACTCAACAATAAAAAGATAAATAGCCCAATTTTAAAATAGGCAAAAGATCTAAATAGATATTTTACTAAAGAAGAAATGAAAATGGTGAAAAAACACATGAAAAAAATGTTCAACATGGCTATTAGGGAAATGCAAATCAAAACTACAATGAGATATCATTTCTCATCTACTAGAATGACTACAATTAAAAAGTTGGAAAACTACAAGTGTGGGAAAGGTTGTGGAGAGATAGGAATGCTTATTCACATTGGTGGGACTATAGAATGGTAGAGCCACGGTGGAAGTCTTTTTGGTGGTCCTTAAGGAAGTTAGTTATAGATCTGCCATGTGTCCCGTCAATACCGCTACTAGGTGTATACTCAAAAGAACTGAAAGCAGTGACATGAACAGACATTGCACATTGATGTTCATAGCGACATTATTCACAGCTGTCAAAAGATGGAAACAACCCAGGTATCCATCAACTGTTGAATGAATAAACAAATATTGATATATACACATGATGGAATTTTACTCAGCCGTAAGAAGAAATAAAGTTGTGACACATAAGACAACATGGATGAACCTGAAGTACTTTATGTTGAATGAAGCAAGCCAGACACAAGAGGAAAAATACTGTATGATTTTGCTGTTATGAACTAAATATAATGAGTAAAATCATGGAGTTAATAGCTAGAATACAATTTGCCAGAGAATAGAATGTGGTTAGAGAATGGAAAGCTGAGGTTTAATCTGTGCAGAATTGGTAGAGTTGTTTGTAAATGTTTAGAAATGAATACAAATTGTGAAAACATAGCATAAGACTTGTAATTAGCAGCAATAACTTATGGATATGATAGGGGTTTGTTTTTTCTTTTTCTTTTTTCTTTTTTTAAATAAAGAAAATGCTCTATTATTGATCAAAGTGATGAATGCACAACTCTGTGATTGCACCAAATGCCACTGATTTTGCACTTTAGATAATGCCATTGATTTTGCAATTTAGATAAATTGTAAGGTTTATGAACAAAAAATTAATAGGGTTTGTTGGGGGAAAATGCATCAAATGCAAGAAATGGACTATCATTCATTGTAATACTTTCTCAATGCTCTTTCATAATTTGCTACAAATGCTTCAAAACAATGCAAGGTATTGGTGGTGGGGAGATATATGGGAGCCCTGTATGATTTTATGCATGTTTATTTTGTAAGTTCACAACTTTTACTACACACTTATTGTTTATGTATGAGAATGTATGAATGATATACTTCAATAAATGTTTTAAATGAAAAAAATGAGATATATCAATAATTATGGGCATAAAATGGATTAACACACATCTGAGGTTAAAATAACATTTGATAGGCTATATATATATCAAAATACAAATATGTTTTCAAATTAATGTTGATGCATTTGTAAACATTACATTATGACATACATGAGTATATTAGCTGGAAGAAAGTATGGAAACATATGATTGAAAATAATAGCATTTGTTATCTCTTTTTAAATTTATTTTCCTTACTCTTTTGCATTGTTTATTTCTGCATTTGCTCATATGATCATATTTCATAGCAATGCAAAGTTTATTTATTTTATAAAAAATGATGGAGAAAAAGAAGACGTATGACCATTTAATTACCTTACATCTTGGAAATTAATTATAAGAAAGTTGTCTGTGATTTTAAAAGAAGAGCCTTTAAACCTGAAATGCAGGTATCGAGTATTTGCAGTCCAGGTGGAACTAGTACTTGCGCACTTAAATAAGTAAGAAAAGAGAGAATATCAGAGGAAAGAATAGCCTAGGTAGACAATCCATTTAAAGTGATTATTTCAGGAACTGGACAAAAATACTATTTAGATTATAAAAATTCATGCGGAGAAAATGATGTAGGTGTGGAATTATTAAGTTTGATGTGTATTTGGCTATATTCCTGATATTCCAAAATAGTACTTTTTAGAGATGAAGCAATAAGGAGTTCAAGAAAATATCCATGAGAGTGTATTCATTGAGTTAAAATGAACTAACAGAGAAGAATGAGAAAAATAAACATAATAGAGTCCAGCAAGAAAAGAAGCACTAAGGAATTTGAAATAAAAAAGAGGAGAGAGAAAATATGTGAGGTATTAAGATAATTTTTGTGATGTTGTTATGAATAGTGTGTGGTCAAAAGTACACATTCCACATAGAAGTCTTCTAATAAGTTGGGAAAAAATTGATTAAATTCAGAAAAAACTGTTTTATTTTAATTGCAAGAGCAAAAAGTGTGATTATAATCAGGTGAACATTGAATGATGACAAACAAAGGAAAAACCATTGTGAATCAGGTCAATGAGAGAGTTATCTTAAATTATTAGACAATATGAGATAAGCACTCCATTAAATTCCAGGTATAATAACGAGATTACTCTTTCATAAATAGTGTATGGAAGACACTGTTTTACTTTGCCAAAGGCTGCCAATGCAAAAATACCAGAAATAGGATGGCTTTTATAAAGGGAGTATATTTGGGGTAAAAGCATATAATTTTGAGGTTGCAAAAATGTCCTAATCAAATCATCATCAAAGATGTTTCTCACCAGTGTCAGCTATTGATGATCCCTATAATATAATCCTGCCACATGGTGAGGCAAGATGGCAGATCCGCTATTCTCTAGCTTCCTTCTCCTCAAGCTGAGCTGTGGGCAATCAGGCATATAACCTATGTCTTTCCAGGCGTACTCTCTCAAGCTTGTTTGCTCCTCTGTTTTCCTTATATAAGCTGTGGGCAATCAGACATATGGCTCATCTCTTTATCCAACAGCTGCTCCATGGGCCCAGCTTTTTGGGGACCTCATTGCTTCAGCTTTGGCTGCTAGTGATCCTCAAGTCCTCTCTCCCCTGCAAGGCAGTGTCAAAAAATGGCAGTGCTCCCTTTTTCTCTGACTTCTTTCTCTTTGTGTCTCTTTATATAAGGTTCCAGTAAGAGAGCAGAGACCCAGCCTGAGTCATGCCTCACTGACATAGTCCAATCAAAAGCAATATAATCAAGTGATTTAACCAAGGTCCCTTACCTGAATCTAATACAATCAAAAGGTCTCACATCCACAGGAATGAATTCATTCAAAAACATAACCTTTTCTTGGATTCATTAAAGTCAAACTGTCACAGGTAGCATTATTATTTCCATATTAGAGAGATGGAATAAAGAAATAACAGAGGGGGGTGGATGTGGTTCAAGTGATTGGGTGTCCATCTGCTATATGGAAGGACCTGGATTTGATCCCCCGGATCTCCCAGTAAAATAAAAATAGAAGACGTGCAGGTGAGCCTGCACGCTATGAGCCAGGCCCCACTAAGCCACACAGCACGATGATGACCCAGCAAGACAGGGACACAAGGGAGAGCCAAGACAAGATGCACTGAAAACCAGGAACTAAGGTGGCACAGGTGGCAGAGTCATTCTCTCCCACATCGTAGTTCCCTAGGATCGAATACCGGTGAAGACTGGAGGAGAACTATGAGAAGAGAAAGCAGGAAGCAGACACAGAGGATTGCCCAGCAAATGGACACACACAGCAATGGGGGGGGGCATAAATAAAGTAAATACATAAATCTTTAAAAAAAAAAAAAAAAAAAA